>JASDQU010438597.1:63185-74478 GCA_032191745.1 Picea mariana
ATAAGAAGAGGGTTGTAGCAGAGCGAGAGGGCTTGGACAACATTGAGGAAGAGGTAGAGGATCTTCGTACCACAGGGAAAATTGAGGATATCTTGCGCGCCACATATGAGAGGAAAACCAGAGGTCATGGGTCCGACGTAGAAGAAGGCTCTCCATTCTAGATCTGAATTAGTGTGGAACCCACAACCCCATGTGCGACTAATACAACTGAAGAAGAAAAAATAGTTAACCAACAAATGATTAGTGGTATAAGAATTTTTTCAGGACACGGGTCCAGTAGCAGAAGTGCAAGTTCAAAAAGTAGCAGTCAAGTCTCTACATCGTGCGGAGGTGGTAGTTCAACAAATTTCACAATGGTAGGACAACATCCAACCATCAGGTTACCAGAGTTCTTAGGAGACGGCTCAGATGACCCAGAAAAACATTTGTTCATCTGTGAGAAGATATGGGCAACAAAACAAATTACAAATGCGGATAAAAAGGTTGTGCAGTTGGAAATCACTTTTCGAGACCACACATTAGATTGGTACATGGGTCCTTCAACAAATAACCCAACATGAACACCTACAACTATAGTAGATGTGAAGAGGCAGTTAATAAATGAATTTCAAAAGCCTAGTTCAGAAGACTAGTTTATGAATGAAATTATAGAAATCAAGTAGAAACTAGGAGAATCGGTCTGGGAAGTGGACCAGAAATTCAAGAGGTTAAAAGGTAAGTTAAAATACACTATTATTGATACACAACATCGACATTTGTTTGTTAATTCCTTGATGCCACACTTGAATTATCCTTTGAGACAGTAGAAATTCCAAAGTCAGGGTGAGGCTCTGCATGCAACCTTACAGCTAGAAGAAAACCAATACAAGCATACAGATCCAGTTGTGGAAGAGTTGAACCAAGATCTGAAGAACTTAACATTCCAGTTAAATCAGAACAAAGGAAAGGAGATAGAGAATATGTCTAGTGTACAATGTGTAGGACAAAAGAAGGTCATCACAAGAATGAGTGTCCATTATTTTCACAGTATATTGGAGTGGGTATGCCGAAACCTTTGGCCCCAGGAGGACCACAGTGTGATATTTGACAAACACATGGGCATGATCCCTATCATTGCCCCTTGATGAAGAAATATCAAATAGTTCCAAAGAGTACATATTACAACTTTTGTAAGTCATTTGGACATGAGGACAAGGATTATAGAACCTTGAAGATGATGAAAGAAAGCATTGCAAATACATATAGGGTGCAGGTTGAACATGTAATAGGAAAATTTGTGCAGCAACCGCAGTATAACATTGTGCATCAGCCACAGTGCAATACCGCATAGCAATTTGCAACACAACCATAATATAATGCATAGCAATTTAAAGGGCAACAAAAATATAACCCGACACAACAGTGGGCATCACCACAACAATACAATAACCCACAACCATAGTATAATCAAGGACCTCAGTATAACACAACGCACAAAGACAATTATGCAAATAGAGGAGGCTTTAGAGGAGGAGGCCATGGAGGAAGAGGCTTTGGAGGAGGACAAAAACCAATGGTGTGTCATAATTTTCAGAAACCAGGGTACTATGCAAGAGATTGCCCACAACCACTTGCAACATGTATGTACTATCGTGCAACAAACCATGAAACAAAGGATTGTCCAACATTATTGATAAAAATACAGGACAAGAGGAACCAGACAATTCAGAACGTACAATGGATCGGGGTGGAAAAAAGAGAAGAAGATGAGAACAATATCAACATAGTGACTAGATGTGGAGCCAAGATAGGAGAAGATGCAACCAAGAAGGATCATGAACCATACCGGTGGGTTAGGAAGAATACAATGCCATAGAAAAAGTTTGATGCGTGCAAAGAGAAAGAGATATTCAACGTGGCGACAAGAGATCTTGAAAGAAAACATTGTGTCCACTTAAGGAATGAAGCTAGTAGATGTGATACCAGTCTATGACATGACCTCGTTATTTGATCAAACCAATCAAGGGCAATCTTTAGAACAAGTAAGTAACTTGAGAAACTTTTTAGGAGCTTCTGTCAAATTGTTGAGTGATACAAATTCCTTACAAGTGCTGCAGAATTTGTTAGAAATGTGTAATCCCGGGGAAGAAGGGGTAAAAAGGGTAAATCAGGTCCGAAAAAGAGAAGAACCAGTAGGGAATTCATATTGAATGCTAACATAGGATATTTTGACATGGGGGATATTATACTAGACTTAGGATTTGAAGTCAATGTTCTGCCAAAGAAAACTTACGAAGCTATGGGAGAACAACAATTAGGGTATTCACCTATTCAGTTGAAGCTGGCAAATCAACACAGAGTGGTGCCAATAGGAAGGCTGAAGGGGATTCCAATTGATACAGATGGTGTGCGCACCATGGTTGACTTTGAAGTCATACACATAGTGGACAATACTTCACCATATCCAGCACTGTTGGGTATGGATTGGGCCTTTGACAACCATGATATTATTAATTTGAATACAAGGAAAATGATATTTGAGTCTGTAGAATACAGAGTTGTTTCGCCATTGGATCCCTTAGAAGGAGGTAGGTATGTGGAAACTGTGATGGATAATATTATTACAGAAGATGTGAATCAACTATACAGAACTACCGCACGGGAAGAAGATTATATCAACCCAACTGAAGATGGCATGCTCAGTTGGAGGAGTATTAGTTCTTGTGATTCAGACTCTGACACAGGACTGGAAAAATGGCAACAACGATTACATGAATTATCTATTAGGAGATGTGCCAGAATGACGCGCACACTGAGATGGGTTGGTACATAGGTAAGAGAACCTCCCACTTTTTATGGATTAAATTATTTAGAAGATTTTTTTATGAAATATGAGGTAGAAGTTATAGAAAACCAGAGATTACCAACACTGGATATTGCTTTAAAAGCTACACCTATAAGATGGTGGGGTACACACAAGGAAAAGATCAACAATTGGTTCCATTGCAAAAGGTTAGTGCACATCAGATTTGGCACCGAGCAGGAACACAAATATGAGGAGAAATATGAAAGACTTGGATAACCCCAAGAGCATGTAGAGAAGTGCATAGTTCAATGGATATTAGTACCACCAGAAGAATGGCCACACCACTTTATTCACACACTAGAAGGCATTCCTAAGAACAGGTACACAAAACAGGAACAACGTAGAGAAACCGTAGTCTGGGAAGAATACAACAGAGCTTTGTAGTTACATTTTCCTTTGAACATGACAATCCAACGATGAATATAGTGTTGGAAGTGGTAAGAGATGAGATATTTGAAGAACCATAATCTGAAATAATCCCAACATCTTAGAGGCATGCTAGTCAGACAATCAAACAATTTCTACACCGTTACCATGTAGTAGAAGCAAAAGAACCTGAAGAAGATAATCCGTGCGACATCCAGAGCCCATAAGTAGAAGGTGAAAGGGAAGTAGAAGGTCCCAAGCTGGACTCAAAAGATTATGTTGCTCTGTTAAAGATTAAGAAGGTCAACATTGGAACTGCAGATAACCCAAATATGGTTAGTATTGGAGATTATTGGGATCATCAGACAGTAGAGAGGATCACAAAATTATTGCACGAGTACAATGACTTATTTCCATCAACATTTTCAGAGATGAAGGGGCTAGCAGGAGAACTAGTAGAGATGAAAATCCCATTAAAACCAGAAGCAAGACCTATCAGACAGAGGTCGTACAAATTGAATCCAATATACAAAGAGAAGGTAAAGATAGAAATTGACAAGATGCTAGAAGTTGGTGTTATAGAACCTATAGAAGAGTCAGAATGGATGAGTCTTATGGTGGTGCAAGAAAAGAAGCAAGGAGGGATCAGGATCTGTGTAGATTTGAGAAAGTTGAATGATGCTTACCTACATGCTCCTTTTCTTACCCTTTTTACAGACGAAGTTTTGGAAAATGCAGGGGGTCAAGAAGCTTATTCTTTTACAGATGGATTTTTAGGTTATAATTAGATAAGGATTGCGCAAGAAGATAAACACAAGGCAACATTTGCTACAGAGAGGCGCTCATTTTAGTATATAGTTATGCCATTTGGATTGAAGAATGCACCAACCATTTTTTCAAGAGTAGTAGTAGCATCTTTCAAGGACTTTATTCACAAATTTTTGGAGGTTTACTTGGATGATTGGACAATGTTAAGTTTGTTTAAAGATCATGTTGAAGTATTAAGGCTGATGTTGGATAGATGCAGACAATGTTATATCTCATTAAATATTAAGAAGTGTATTTTTAGCACAACTTTTGGCATTTTTATAGGACATGTGGCGTGTAAACAGGGTCTACTGGTTGATCCTGCCAAAATTGTTGTCATAGTTAAGTTACCACCACCAAAATCAGTGCACCAATTGAAGTGTACATTGGGCCATACAAGATATTATAGAAAATTCATCAGGGGATATGCACAGATCATTGCGCCAATGGAGAAACTACTAAAGAAAGATACTAAGTACCAGTGGAATGATGAATGCCAGAAGATCCTGGATATTTTGAAGGAGAAAATGTTTATTGTGTCGATTTTAGTATTTCCAGATTGGGCTAAAGAATTTCATGTGCATGTAGATGCATCTACAATAACATTAGGAGAAATATTAACCTAACTAAGAGAAGGTGATATAGATCACCCTATTGCTTTTGCAAGCAGAAAGTTGTCAGATTCAGAAAAAAAACTACAACACTACAGAAAGAGAAGGATTAACAATGATGTATGCTTTGCAGAAATATAGACATTACTTGCTGGGACAACACTTTAAGATGTTTACAGATCATTCAACTATGAGATACTTAGTTAATAAACCAGTGTTGGGGGGAAGGATATGCAAATGGTTGTTACTATTTCAGGAACTTGACTTTGAAGTTGTGGTGAAACCTGAAAGATTGAATGCAGGACTGGATCACTTATCCAGGATAACAAATGGAGAAGAGCCCAGTAACTTGGAAGACAACTTCCCAGATGCACAATTGTTTTCAGTACAAATTGTAGACGAATATTTTGATGACATTATTGAGTTTTTTAGTACAGGCTTTGCACCAAGAGAATTTACTACTGCACAGAAAAAAAAATTGGTGGTCATAGCTGCAGATTATCAGTTGATTGTAGGTCATTTATACAAACTTGGAGCAGATAACATCTTGAGGCGATGTGTGATGGAGCATGAAAGACCCATTATTTTGGCAGAATCACGTGAAGGAATTGCAAGAGGACACTATGCAAAAGGTATTGTGCGCAACATTATGGTGGCCAATGGTTCATAAGTATTCAAAAGAATATTGTCAGAAGTGTGATGTTTGTCAAAGAGTTGGGAAGCCATCCAAGAGGGATGCGATGCCACTGAAACCACGGGTTACTTTACAAGTGTTATATAAATGGGCAATAGATTTTGTAGGTCCAATTAATCCACCAGCAAGAAGATCAAGAGCTAGATACATTATTACAGCAACAAAATACTCAACCAGACGGGAAGAGGCGACACTAGTAAAGGATTGCAACGCAAAGACTGCAACACTCTTTTTATTTGAAAATGCAATAACAAGATTTGGATGTCCAAGGATATTGATGAGTGATCAGGGGACCCACTTCATCAACAGTACAATTGAGGCAATCCTTGAAGAGTTTAAGATATACCACTAGAAGAGTACTCCTTACCACCCTCAAGCAAATGGCATAATGGAAGCCTTCAACAAGATTTTGGAGAATGCCTTGACAAAGATTTGTATTGTAAACAAAGACGATTGGGATTTGAAGGTACCAACAGTACTTTGGGCTTATAGAACTACTTGCAAAAAATTAACAGGACAAACACCATTTAGGTTGGTATATGAACATGAAGCAATGGTTCCCTTAAATTATTTAATGCCAAGTCTGCGCATTGCAACAGTTACACATATGACAAAAAATGGCGCAGCACAGAAAATATTGGCTTAACTGATGGAATTAGAAGAAGACATAATCATGGCAGGTTTCCATCAAGAGTTACATAAGGAAAAGGACAAAGCATGGCATGATAGACATATCAATAAGAAGAAGTTTAGGGAAGGAGATCTGGTTCTCCTCTATGATAGTAAATACTTGCAGCACCTAGGGAAGCTCAAAATGCATTGGCTAGGGCCATATCAGGTAAATTCTATTATAGATGGAGGTGTTGTACAATTGCAAGACTTAACAAGAAAGGAAGTGCAAGAAATGGTGAATGGTAGTCGACTGAAACTATATAGGGACAGTCTACCTACTAACCCTCAATAGTTGCAACGTAAGAAGTAGACTTGTACATATTGTAAATATTAGGAGATAAAAGAAGAAAAGGGAAGATAAAAACAAAAAAATGAAGAAAGGGCCAGAAAGAAGTAACCAAGAGGAATAAGTGATTCAAGGATGGCATCACACAACAATTGGTGCAACATAATTTGGAAGACTGCACGCAGGAAAATTAGACACTGCGCAAATGATCAGAAAAAGTGAAAAATAAGTCAGAACATTAATGATCGGGTCTATAAAAAGGGAAAAGCACGGGAAAGTTCAACATTTAGTGAATTTTGAGCAACTGAGCACTTGAGAGTGCAAGCAAAGGGTGATAGAGTAAGGAGAAGTCAATTGATTGAATGCAAGAATAGTTCGATTGCACCCCCAAAAGTTGGCGCTCCTAGCCGATTTGTGCAGGTAACCCGACAATCCAGTGGAAAGAAGGAACTGGTGGAAGAACCATAGCGTTTTGTGGAGCTAAAGGACGTAACAATATCCGAGACTGAATCAATCAGTGCCACCAGAGTAGAGGAAGAATTATCAAAGATGAAACAAGTGCAAGTGGGTCCAAGTGCAAAAACCTTAACAACAACGCAAACACTAGTTATGAAAACCCTGTAACAACAGAGGAAAAGGGCAACAAGAAACAACAAATAACCATAGATGAAGTCCTGGTCGAAGACATCACAGGATAGCAGGAAATGGAGGGAGAGGAAGAAGAAGACCCTGAAGGCGAAGCCACAAAAGAAAACCTAACAGTAGGTCAAAAGAGGAAAGCACCAAGTGCGGGGGAAATTCTATTACCCCATCTTCCTGACATTGTAGTCATAGTGGAAGACATGTTAGGAAAGGTACCAAAGCATAAGTATGCGGACCATGACATAACTGATACGATGAAGTTTCCATAATTCGCGCATGAAGCATACTTGGAGGACAGGGGGGAGGTAGGACCCCTATGAAAACCTATTCTGGAGCCCCCGCAGTGGGTTACATGTCTCTACAATTTGGACATGATGAATCTTTTGGACATGATGAAATGTGTGTGAAACAATTATTGGCCAGGGTACATGGAGGTATCCTGTGGATGGATAAGCTAGTCCCCATCGACATGGATCTCATAGCAAAGATCATAGGATTGCCTACCAGTGGAGTAAAGCTAGAGGACTACCTGGACAATAAAGCCAGGGATAAAGAGATCGCAGAGGAAGTGAAAACCTAGTTTCAGACAAACAGGGAACCCGAGGACTCATCATCAAGGACATTAACGATCAGGCAACAAGGTTTGCCACAAAATTGATCACCTGCAAACTATTGAGAAAGTGCAGAAAGGAGGAAGCCACAACATGAGTGACAACAATTGTTGCACAGTGCGCAAAGGGCGTAGTATTCAACTCGGAACCTTACCTATTAAACCAATTTTCGGTAGATTGTAGATATGCACATGATAATGGAACATAATTCCATTACTCATGGTTGCTAATTTTGATAACATTGGTGGGATGACAGGAGCCCAAGTTTTCCGCTTCTCTAGACAGGAAGGGAAAGTGTTATGCAGGGCACTATGAAACTTTGTGGCAAGCAAAGGACCCAAGAACCAACAAGCTAACAATGAGGTATTCTCCATGTTCTTGGAAGATATGTAACCAAATACAACAAATGAATGGAGGATCCCAGTGGAAGTGGTGCAAGGAAATGAAGGGATCACAAATTTCAAAGCTTCAAGACATCATCTATGGATTCAGACCACAAGGGAACCAAAGAACAAGTGGCTAGAAATGAGATATTGCGCATCGAGGGAAGAGGTAGATTGGATTGTAAAAGACTGGCCCGCGCAGTGGAAAGTGCCAGCAACACAAAAGAAGGGAATCAAACCAAAGGATTCAACAATGACACGATCATCTAAAAAGACAAGTAGTCCAACTAAAAACACTAGAAAAGTTGCAGAGCACGGCCAAGCTTCAGGAAGCAGCACAGCCAGCAAAAAGCCCAGACAAAAGGAAAAAATATCTAGGAAAAAAGTCAAAGGAGATGGCAAGAAGGATAGTTCTCGCTTATAGGAAGTAAAAGGTGGGGAGACAACAAAAATGAAAACTGAGGTGCAGACCTCAACCCCAACTAAGAAGAGAACGAAAGCACAAGAAGCAAAAATCAAGAAAAAGATGAAGTACCATAAAAATCCTCCAACGATCACTATCACAAAGGACGATGTCGAGTTGGTAGCAGAAAAAGTCCAAGGCAGAAGAGAAGATATGGTATGTGCAACAGAAGTGCAAAGGGAGGAGATCATGGAAAAAATGGTAGAAGTTCATGACATTTTATAGAGGCTACAAATAAATACAATGCATCATCCAACAACGCAACAACCAGAGAAAGAACATGAAACATCAACGCAGAAGGAGCAAGAAGAGACCATGAAGACAATAGTAGTGAGCAATGATAGATTCACCATCACGCAAGACATGTTGGAGATGGATGAAAAGACAACGCAGCGGCCGGTAAAGGATATGGAGCATTTGGAGTTGGTCAAGGAGAAAATACTCACAAAATCCTTATATGGACTACGAGCAAGTGTAATGCAAGAAGTGTAAGCTAGAGCTAGGGTGGATGCCACCAACCTAACAATCAGTCAGGAGGTGAAGGAGATTCTGCAAGTAACATGTGAGCAAATCACGTTAGAAAAGGAGGAAGAGAAGCAGTGCATTGGCAATTTGGAGAAGAAGCTCATAGAGGTATACAAGAGTATACCCAACTGCACGTAGGAACAAGAGGTTACAACAGAGGTGAAGATCCAACAAATTGTGCATACCATGTAGAGGTGCAAGCAAGAAATAGTGAAGCTAAAAGAGAAGTTAACTCTGAGCACACCTCTAGAGGTGCAAAAGTAGAGGGAACAAGAGGCTATTGTGAACGTAGAGAGTATAACGCAGGAGGGTAAGGAAGTGGCAAAACTGTACAACAGGACTGCACAGATCTGGACAAGCCTTGAAGAGTATGAAAAGATCCAACAGTTGGAGTAAAGGGAGGAAAAAATGAATGTGGCAGTTCAAGACTTGAAGAAAAGACATAAAACCATGGACATCTCCCTTAGAATGAAGGCAGCCCAAGAACTAAAGAACTTATAGGCCAAATTAAAGACCTTGCAGGAGCAAAAGCAAGCACTCTGGGCTCAGTTGGAGCCATTCCAGGAACAAGCAGAAGGGATGATTGATGAGCTAAAAATAGAAAAGGGAAAATGGGAACATGCACTCACAGAAAGCAGAGAAGTGCTAATAGAGCACATTACAACGCATGGTTTGGAGATATTAGTAGGGAAGAGTGCAGAGGCCAAAGGGAAAGTGTCAGAATTAGCACATAAGTTTCATGCACTGGAGGTAGCGTTGTAGAAGGTGCATTGAAGCTAACATGGCTCGAAACGAGCCACATGTTAGTGTTGGGGGCATGTTGGAGAAAGCAGGGTTGGAGATCAGAGCAGCAAGTGAGGCAGAACCTCGCACCACATTTTGAGGAAAAGCAACGTGTGCGACAGGATTTGCAGAAATCTGGCGTAAAAGTGAACAAACCTAGCCTAGTTGGGGTTAGGGGTTTGGGATGGGTTGTAAGGGTTTCTAACCCATTTTTGTAATATAAAAAAGGGGTATGAGGTAGATTAGGGGATCATCATCATCATCATCATTAGAATCATCATCATCGTACCATAGAAGTATTAGAGAGTTAGTGTGACAAGTTTTGGAGAACCTATCATGGAGTTTTTGGGATTGAAAGTTTAGTTTGAGAGCTAGAAGTAAGAAAAAACATCCCCCAATCCCTTCCATGATTGCAGACACCTGCGTCCTGCAGTCCCCCATAAACCATCTTGGGTGAGACTGCGTTGTGCACTCTTTACGCAATGTAGCCTTCTGGTTTACCAAAAGGGCCGATGGTGATAGGGGTTTTGATGGAGAACTAAGGTAGAACTCGTGTCAACCCATAAGTCCAACATGTGCCCGTCCTTAAAATATGCACCGAGGCTCTAAATATAACATACGCACCAGTGATTTATGTTTAGTATACTCACTGGGGCTCTAAATATAATATATGCACCTATGTTTTAAGTATAATATATGCAATGTGACACAAACCCTCAACCCTCGGGCAAAGATCCGCGCAGGACCATTCTAAATCTACCCTGAATCAAATAGACTTTTCAATTCCTCCACAGGGAATCCCACACACACACCACAGTGTTTTCCACAAGTCCTTATAGGTATCCCCGTGTGATCAAACACAAGGCATCAACCCAAATCGCCTGACCAATAATATGATTGCGCCCTTTACCGAATCGGGATTTCAGGTTTCGCGATATCACGATCCCTGTTGTCGAGGTTCTTGTCTCTTCGACCTAAGAAACCCGAAATGTCAAATTGTCGAAATCTTTGGTTGCGTCCTCCTCCACAGTTGTATCATGTTTCGCGACTTCGGGAATTCTGGAGTAAAGAACCCCGACCCCTTGTCTTCGAAACTGTCGAAATGCCGAACCCTGATGCGTTTAGAAAAGGCTGGCTCCCCAATGAAACTTTTCATTGATTCAGAGTTTCAGACTTCGCGATTTCGCGAATCCTGATGCAAGGCTTCTCGACTCTCCAACCCTCGAAACGGTCAACGAGAATTGACACTACCTGGCAACGAGTATGCGCCACCTATCTTCTCAGCTGTCCTCTATCTCTGTCGTGGATTCCTGCCACCTGTCACTCTTCCCGGCTTTCGGGACTTGAACAAGCATTCAACTGTCGTTCCCCTACCACTCTGAAATCTCGAATTCTGAAATGGCGCCTTCTATGGAATCAATGACGAATAACCTCCCTTTATATCTGACGACCCATGTTATTTCGGGCTTCCGAGTACTGGGAGTTCGAGACTCTCGATTCCAAACCATTGTCTCCTCGGGTTCCCAAACCCCGAAACACCGAAATGTTGAAACGCCACTTCACCAATACTTCGCGTTTCGTGACTTCGGGATTTCTTGTGTGAAG
>JASDQU010438599.1:28324-38386 GCA_032191745.1 Picea mariana
ACATATATCAAGCGATACAACATCCAAATCTACTTCATCAATCAACTTTGAAGCAATAGCAAATCTAACCCTACATTGTTTGGTGACATTAAGTTTTTCTTTGTCACATACCCAACCAAGAGGGTAAGGCTTTGGATGTGGTTTTGTTACAAAACCCATCTTCTTAACAAGTGCTTCAGATAGTAAGTTTACTTGGGAACCCGGATCAAATAATGTATCTATCTTAGTATGCTTAGATACAACTTGTATATGAAATAACTCATTCCTCTTTCGTTCATCAATATGAGATTCATCAGTGGAGCTTGAACTAGCATGAAGAGAATCTTTACCTTGTACCCCAGCTGCTGTGATCTTTCCTTCATCTCTTGATTCAGAACCAAGATCTTGTTGCACTGTAGCAACAGTCTTTTTCTTCCCCTTTCCACTGAACTGTTTTGGTTTCTTTTCCGGATGTAGTTTCCAATAGTGTTCTTCATCGTGACCGCTCCTTTTGCAATGAGTGCAAGATAGTTTTTCTCCTTCTCTCGTTACTGTCGCTGTCTTCTTGCCCTTCCTTTTGAACTTCTTGAAACTCTTTTGTGGGAAATTGGAAGGTTTCTTCATGGGATCTTCTTGAACATGTTTCTCCCTGTTTTCAAGGTGAGTGGCTTGCACACAAACTTCGTCAAGACTAGTGGGGTTAAACAAAGAGCAAAGTATGACGAATATAACTGTGAAGTGCGCCAATATACTTCATTAAAGTTTCATAAGAATCCAAAAGAATATTCAATGCTAGAGATTTCTTCCTAAATTCTTCTGTGAAACTTTGTACAGTCTGACCTTTACTCTGTCTCAATGTTTGCCATTCCATCATTGCTTTATGTAAATACCTGAATGGATAGAATTGCTTCCTTATCCCTGTTTTAAAATCTGACCATGAGGAAAGAAGCTTACCACACTTACTTTTGTCCTGTAGCTTGCTCTCCCACCATACGAGAGCGGTGCCTTCCAACCGAACAGAAGCTAGTTGCACTTTAATTTCCTCTTCGTCAATATGCTGAACATGGCAATATACTTCAACTTGTCGGATCCAATTGTCTAACTTTTCACGATTAGTATCTCCATTAAACATAGGTAAAACAAACTTTACATCAAGCTTTAATAATGGTTTCTTAAAAGAGGCTTTATGGTTAGAATGTTGAGAGTGATGAGAATTCTCAGAGGAAGAAGAACTAGAACTTGAAGGTGAAGACAGAGGCTCAGGAGGATCTCCTCCAACCCCTTGGTTTACCGAAGCATCATCATCTGCATGTGCTTCCTTTTTCTTCTCCTTCTTCTTCATCCTCTTCTCGTAATCTCCATACATTCGTTCGATCGTTTCTGACATGCGATAAAGACCATGTGAAAGTTTTTCTCCTGTTCATCATGCTTGTCTTCTTCTGCCATCTTCTTCCTTCGGGATGTACGACCAACTTCGGGATTGAACGTCTTAAGAGTTCCTTCACCTTGCTTATGCTTGGCCCTAGTAAGCATTCATACTCAACAATTAAAGTCAAAGACGACTGCTCTGATACCAACATGAACACAAAGAACTTGATAATGGAGTTCGTCCTTGGTGGACTACGTCTCCGAGTCCTACTCTCAAATGGGTAGGTCTTTTTATTAACTCCACAAAAGAATTGGGCAAAATACATAAATATACCTCATTCTGGAGTTAAGCCACAAAAGCTTTGCTTAGATCAGAAAACTAACACCACCACTGTGTTCGTGGCGTCGTTTTACTTAATAATAACTGTCTCCACGCCTCATTTCGAGTTGGACACTTTTAGGCCCCCAAGACACACCTGCCTCGGTTTTCGTGCCACTGCTCCTGCAATTAATGACAGGCAGATCTCGAAATCTGTGCCAAAATCTAGAAAACTGCGCCCAAATCCGTATTGTACGGATGCGCTCAACCTACCCCTTCTTCGTGCTCTTGTGTGTCAAATGCACTGCTCGAAACCCCTTTATATATAAAATCTGGGCGGTTATGTCATAACTCAGGTGGTTGGCATGGCGGTTAGCATAGCTAAACTTAGGCGTTGGTTTGGCGGAGGTTCTGGGGTCGAATCCCATGGACCTCCGTTTTAACACATGTGTTATAACATCTTTGGCGTGCTTGCTAAAAATGACAGAGGTTATAAACTTGCGGTGAAAATGGTGGAATTGCTATATTTGGAGGTTGGTTGGGTTAAGCCCCTAAGAGGGCGGAATACTATAGTCACATGGCGCTTAACATGTGAACAAGGGCTGGGCCAAAGGCCTAGCCCCTCCCTTTGGCGCCTTAATTCAACCCTTAATTCAAAAGATATGCACACCATTAAATAATCAAGTAACAAGGTGTGGTGTAGTGGTTAGTGTGAATGTGTGGGGCCTTTGGGCTACTTGGAGATCATGAGTTCGACTCTTGGGGAGTCTAATAAACTTTTGCATATTCCAGCCATTGAAGGGGTGCCAYGTGGCAACCCATGACTGGGCCACGTGGCACCATATAACGGGTCCACCAAAACTGCCACTTGTCACAGTATGATTTGCCCATGAAGTTGACAATGTCATCACTTAACTTGCCCACGTGTCTGCATCCTTGCCACRTCATCTTGCCAACTTAGCTRTGCCACGTGTCACCCTTTCAGTGGTGCCAMATGTCACTTTGACTTTTGCCTTTTTGACGAAGTTTGATTGAACTTTGAYCACTTATAACTTTTGATCCGTAACTCTGTTTGACGAGTCGTTTGCTCYGTTAGAAAGCTTGTGACGTGCTCTTTGCGATTATGCCATTTTCACTGAGTTTTAGGAACTTTGAATTTTTGCCCTTTTATTGTTTGCTGAAGCCATTCTGAGCATTCTAATTTGCTTCTGCGTGTTCTGAGTTGTTTTAACCTTCTCTGGATCCTTTTTGGATCACTCTCTGAACCAGGAGGCATGTACCCTGCTGGAGCCCCTTGAGTTAGACCTCGACACATCTCAATAATCAAAGGAGACTGTGCAACATTAAATGAGATGAAGTTGAGATAGAAAAAAAACCCAATGGTAAGATCCAACTCATCTCGCCTCTCTTGTTGAAATATCTTGTCCATTGGACCCATTGCGAGCCTATTTGTTGTTGCTGCACTCCCACTCCCAATTGGGTGTTTGCTAGATGGTTTCCTCAAGAATGGAAGAGGATCCTCATTCTTGGTTTTCCTAGATACTGCTGCCACGATCCTCTCGCCAACATTGGCCTCTCTTTCTAGTTCTCTTCATTTGGATGCACTCACTCCTTGACATGGTCCATGTCCACAAGGTGTGCCCAACAAATGGCCCTTTACTCAGAAGTAGATGCTTGTAAATTGATTCTTGCAAAAACTACATGTCCAAAGAATATTACCCTCCCCCTTTAACTTGGACCCGCGCCCTTGATGTCTTGTGAGATACTTCCACAATGGATACTTTGATTCATTGATTCTTGAGCTTGCTGCCTTGCTAAAACAACATGTTTTTCAGCCTTGGAAATTGTTGCTGCATCCCCACTTCTAGCAGATGGAACACTAGCTGACCCTGTTGAAAATGAAGGAGGGGGGACAACATTAGTGGGCAAATCCCTCCCTTTCTTTTGCCCTCTTCCAGCTGCCCTTGATGATTGAGCCATGGTTGCTGTAGCAAAGTTCTTGGATTGCTGGCACTGTTGTAGAAAAAATATTGAAGAATGGTGGACAAATCCACTTGCTTGGCACTTGGAGTCCCTTCTCACACTCCACTAAAGCCCTTTGCTGCACTCTAATTCGCTGCTTCAACCTGTGGGAAGAATGAGGCCAAACACAACTCAAAAGTCGGTTTTATGGGCCCGCGGGTCGCTTTTCATCAGGACACGTGTGACACATTGCAGCATCGAATCTGACACAAGTTAGGTCGAATCATGTCGGATTCGATGGACACACGACACAAGGGGGGTTTGGACGAATCCTGTGACTTATTTAATGAGGAATATAAACTGCTGGAATTTTGATCTACTGTAAAACCTGTGACAAAACCCTTGTTTGATCTCCTTCAGAGTGTTAGCTCTGATACCATGCTAAATTTCCTTGAACCCCAATCACAACAATGAATTCCTAGTAAATCCTTGCTAAAATAAAATGCAGATCTATTGAATAAAAACACTCTGAGATTCTTAACCAGAAAATTGCAGTGGAATAAAAATAGGAAATCAAACACATGTACACAGATATTTATGGGTAAATACCCCTTGATAAAACCCCTAAGGGAAAACCAACAACGAGATGATTTTACTATAGAAAATCAGGGCTCCCTTGTTGAGATAATGGCCCACTGAGAAAATACAAACAGTAGCAAAACCTGGGCTGATTTCACCTGACGAAACCCTCTGCCCCTTTGCTGTCCCTGTCTGCTGCCCACCTGTTAGCACACTTTTTCATCCTCCAATTGAGTTGATATAACAGAAAAAACAGCGATGAAAAGGCTGCTAATTAAAGGAAAAAAGCCCCAAATTGTCACGGGCTAGACCCCTCTCTGTTGGGGCTGGTGCTTGCCAGCCTCAGGGGGGAGTCCCTAGGGTGTTTTGCTGCTGTCTTAAGGTCTGGTTTTCTGCAAATTATGACAAAAAACATTGGCTGATATGTTTTGGACAGCGTGTTAATTTTGCCCAAGACGAGGGGGAAAGATAAATTTTGTAGCTTGGAGGGATCCTGCAGGGTTAGCACAAGAAAGATAGAAGAAAGAAGGAAATAAACTACTCAAAAGATTGATTAAAACCACAATGAATAATAATGAACTACTTGACCAATTGCAAGAATTAAACACACACCAACAAGAAGGAAGGTTCGGAAACAAACACAAAACTTCTTTATTATAGGCTTGTCAAAGGGTTGATTGCACCACAACTAATACAATAAATATCCTTGCTCAAAGAGAGAGTAGCTAGACTAAAACAATGAGAGAGAAGAGAGAAAGAAATATTGCATGCTGCTGCCACAAAATCCGACCGTAATAATGTAAACCAGTCTCCAATATATAGTGATGAGGGTGCACATCCCAAGGAGGAGAGACCATAGGCGCATAGGAGGCTATAGGAGAAAACCATGCACATGAGTGAGAAGAATAGGAAGCATGCGCATGGGTGGAAAAGCTAAGTGAGGATAAGAGGGAATGCATGTGCAAGAGAAGTGGAGTTATGATCCCACATGTGAGGGAAAAAGGAAGATATGTGCACAAGTTCTTGAGAGGATATGCATGGGAGAAAGGAAGATAGGAGAGGAATGTGAGAGGAAATAGGAAGGAGTGAGAAAATAGAAACTAGGGGATAGGCTAAGTGCATGCTAGGATAGGAGAAGGGGTTTGCGCATGGGAGAATAGGACGTGAGCGAATGGGACGATGCACATGTGGATAACACATGCGCTAGGTAAATGCACGAGGTAAGATGCGTGAGGTGGATAGGGAGAAAAAGATGAGTAGGCGCATGCTAAAGAGGAGAGGGAAATGGCATGCATGAATGAGAGTGCATGCGCATGGAGAGGAGAGAATGCACACGTGAGAAAGGGATTAACGCATGAGTGAGGGAGGCTATGCGCTTGAAGAGGAGAAAACACTAAAGGGAAACATGCATGTGGAAAAAAAGATTGTATGGGAAAAGTGCGAGTGGGAAGGTGAAGATGACGTAGAGAGGGAGATGACGTGAGCAAAGGAGCGCATGGTCCAAAAAGGGAATATGACATGCTCTTTATTCAAAGAGGAATTCACATGGGTTATATTAAAAGGAGGTAGGCATGTTTTAAAGGGGGGAAAAACCTTTTTAATTTAATAAAGTGACACTTTAATTTAATAAAGGTGGGAAAGGTGAGTGGTATAGAGTTAGGATAAAAGTGAGTGGTACGTATGAAAAGGAAGGGGGTTAGGATAAGGCAAGAAACTCTAATTAATTAAAAGGGGGAGACACTTTAATTAATAAAGGTAGGATAAAGGTGAGTGAGGGTAGAGTTAGGATAAAGGTGAGTGGAAAGGGGAAAGTAGTATGTAGAGAATTAGGGAGATGGTTAAAGGAGATGCACCTAGTTAAAATAGGAATGTATGCGCCATAGGGATTTAATGTGCATCAATGAATAACTTAACTTTTAATGGAATTTTAATGCACAAAAAGTGGTTTTATGGTGGGTGAAGGGAAATTAACGGTGACTAAGCGTTAATTAGCTTAATTGCGCCCAAATTGACTTGCCACCTCATCCATATGCCCTCCAACATTAATTAACTCATTTAACGCTTTTAACCTTGGAAAGTGCGCCCCTCATCAAATGATGTCGAGTAGATGCCACATGTCACACTAAATCATCGCCACTTGTCGAAATTTGATCCTACCACTTGTCACCTCTAGAGATCGTCTCCCTGCTATTTATAGAAACTGTTGAAAATAGGGTCTGACTATTAAATTTTAGGAAACTGTAAAAAATGCTCAAGATGACTAGGAGAACACTACCGCATGTCAACTGTATAAAAATAGACATTGCTAAAAATAGAATATCCTCGCATGTCAATGATATCATACTCATTGGATTCGATTTTCTGCAAGGATTCTGAATCCATAATCAGAATTGACATGTGAGCCTCGATGCTCACCCTGCTAAAAATAGAAATATATGACAAATCATCCTGGAAGAAGTCCAAAAGACACAAAAATAGAAAGTTCTTGCATGTTGCCTCAAAAAGTGTCATCGAGCATAGAATCATGCAAGGACCAACCCTGTATGCTCAAAACTGCTCCAAACTGTCAAATGTGTCGATGTTTTGTAGCTTCAGGAGGTATTCCCACAAGTGGCCTTGGTGTCGGGCATGTGGAAATCTTTGTCGGCACCACATTGGACTTTTCGTTTGGTGAAAACCCCCTTGGATTGGAGCTTGGGGTTTCATGGGCTTGCGGATGGGCTTTGGGGGCTTCACACCCACATGAAAGTTTATTTTGATGTTGAGGTTGTGGAGGGGCTTCTAAAGTTAAGTTAGAGATGTATACGAAGGAGAGAAGGTGAATGTGACATTCTCATTCTTGAGTGGAATCTTGGTGACCTCAGCCAGCCATAGAGAGGGCTGATTTAGGTCTCAACTCTACAGATCTCTTTGTTTTGGGCAGGTAAGCCTGGAGGAAGGCAGCCGCTGATGGATGGAGGACTCGGCTAGCATAGAAGGGGGCTGGAACAGGTTTGTTGGAGGCAGCCAACACCTTAGAAGAGCCCAGACGCAGCAAAGGAAGGTGGCAGCAAGATGCTAGGGCTTGTTCTGAGGCTCGGCCTAGTAGCATAGGGCAGCCATAGGTCCAAGGAAGGCTGCCACAGCCAGAGGGTAGCTGCAGCTTAGGAGAGGCTCGACCTGCTAGTGTGAGGCTGCCAAAGGTTTGTGGAAGGCTGGAACAACCTAGCCGAGGTGAGGAGAAGGCTGCCGCTGGTGTATAGAAGCTTCAGCCTGCAGGAAATGCATATTCTGGGCAGTTTTGTGAGGCTGGAACAACAGAGGAAAAGGGGTTGCTACAGCCCAACAACTGGTACCCTAACAACAGGCTTTGGACAACCTTTGAAGGCTACTACAGTTGGGGAAAAGGGGGCTGTTACAACACCGACACTCAACATATTTGAGGCTGTTACAGGACTGTTACAGCCAGTCTAACAATCAAATTTTAGGGCTGCTACAGCCAGTTAAGCCACAGGGAATAGGGCTGAGTCAGTAGAGTTTTGGAGCATCTTTTGGAAAGATTTTGAGGGCTGAACAAGTGAGCAGCAGCTTGGGCAGATGAGAGTTTGAGGGGGCAAGGGATGCCCTAACCCTCAGCCTCAGTTCAACAGCAAGGAAACCGTGAGGGTTTCATATGCAGTGAACAAGCATTGTTCTGTACGTGTACCTTTGTATTTTGGCATATTTTCTATGTAAAGAAATTGGGCCATTTTCCCTGGTACAGGAGCCCATTGTTCTTGGTTTAAGAACAAGTGATTTGGGCATTAATTTCCTGTGTACTTGTGCATGATTCAATTGTTGGTTTATTTTCCACTTTGCTAAGTTGTTAGGCATCTTAGTGTGTTTATGTTCATAGTTCAAATTGTACTTTTGTGTATAATGTTGAGAAAACCTAGATCAGACCTGAGGTGTGTGTGCACGGAGTCTGGGTGCACTTCGAAATCTAACAAAGCGACCCACTCAAATCATGTCTCCTAAAAAGTATGGACACCTGCAGTATGTAAATACCTCTCTCAAATGCATGGGAAACCAACTAGCTCTAACTCTGAAGCAAAAACAACCATGTACTGATCATATACCTGTCTCTGATGGGAACCAATCTCTGACTCAACACAAGTGCTAAACCCTGGGAGAATCTCAAAATGCTGCGGTGACTGGTGTTGCAGCAGCTGTCGACTCTACTGGTTCTGCTGCTACCCATGACCTTCGCCCAACTCTCTAGGACTGTCATAACACACATGGCTTTGTTGGCGATTGGCCAGCGATTGCACGACCCAGCTCCTCTCTGCTGCTCCTGTTCTTGCTTAGCTCGCAACGCTCCTTGCCGAATATCCTTCAGCCCCCCTGGCATCTCCCTTTGCTTGTTGCTCTTGCCATTTGCGCCTCAACGATCCCTCAACCCAACTACTACTCCAGTGGATCTTCTCTCTGCTGCACCTCCCCCATGCAAACTTGCCTTCTGTAGCCCGTAGACTGTATGCAATGTGTAGTTGCTCTGGCAGCGCCTGCGCCCAGGTATTCCTCTGCCAACGGCGACTCTAGCACTCCATGCGACCCCCTCTCCGTTGGCTGGCTGCTCCTCAATCACCCTTTACCTTAGCCCGACCTCAACTACTCTGTCTACTGAAGATTTTGATATGCAGCGTACAACGACCATATGACTGTACCCTTTTCCTTTGTATTTTTTTATTTTTTAATTTACCCTTTGCTGAGCCTACAAAAAATAAAAAAATTTCCCAGTGTTACCCACTTGAAAAAATCACGATTCTGGCTTCATCCTCAGAGTCGATCACGCTCTAATACCATGTTAAATTTCTGCAACGTAGCACCCAACAAATTATTTCCTAGCAAACCCTTGCTTCAATAAACTTATTAAGCATATTTTATTGAATAACAACACAACTGAGTTTTAACGATCTAAATTAATAAATCAGCGAAAGCATAACAAGGAAATCATACACATTGCACACGTAATTTTTTGAGTAAAAACCCTGGAAAAGCCCCTAAGGGAAAACAAGTACCTTGTTGATTTTATTAGATAAAATCTGGGCTCCCGTCTCAGGATAATGGTGTTGAAATAATGTAACTGTGAAGAGTATTCTTATTATTATTGTTATTTTATTCATAGGATTAATCCCCATTGAGGATTAATCATGTCGGTAATTGTATTAGGACCAAATCACCTTTTGCAGATTGGTCAACAAACAATTGTAATAGGTAGAATAAGAAGTCGGCCCCAACAGTTATTATTGAGACCCAGAATTAAATTAAAGGTGGGTTTACCCACCCAGAGTGAGAGGTCGGCCCTGCCAGTGAAAACCCCTCACACGTGCCAATCTTGTATATATAGAGAGGCTAGCGCCTCACTTTCACACAACACACTAGCTCATTCTTGAGAAGCAAGCTGCAACTTACCAGTGAGAGAGAAGAAGAAGAGTGGCGCATCTTTTGGAGAGGACTATCTGTATTGGTTTGAGTTATCTCTTGAACATTGCATTAGCAATTTATGATAAGGAAGTTTTTTTGCTGGGTTTTCTTCCCCTAGAGGGTTTCCCAGGATAAATGTTGTGTCTCTTGTGAATGTGTATTTCTCAGTGATCTTGTTCTTATGATGCTCTTATCTATTGAAATGCAAAGAACTATAATAATGGCATAAACATTAACATGGTATTAGAGCCAACTTGAAGGAAGCATATTTCGCAAGAGAAAAACGTCACTGTTGCAGTACCTGAAAATTAGGGTTTTGCAAAAGTGAATCTTTTCAGCCCTAAAACCACCTAGAAAGTTGCGCCCTCCCCCAAGGATCATTTTGGCACTTAGAGCACACCTTTTTAGTG
>JASDQU010438599.1:48117-69810 GCA_032191745.1 Picea mariana
ACAAGATCTATTGCTGCACAACCTTGCCTTCCACATTCTAGTTGCAAAATTCCTACAAAAAAAATTATGTTAACAATTTGGGCCATTCGCCACTACAGTATTCAGGCAAGAGTATAACTCTGCAGGAGTATTAAAAAAAATTAGTGGTCCCGCCATCACCCTTATTCGAGACCTATCCCATTGGATTCCTCTCTCTGCCCTGATCACCATGATAACTATCATTTTTAAGCCTTTTTTCATGGACCCAACCCCCTTCCTGGCACCCTTATTTGCGACCTATCCCATTGGATTCCCCTTTTCGCCCTGATCGTCGTGGTACCTCTCACTTTTAAGTCTTTTTTTCTATGGTCCAACACCCTTATTTGACACCTTTCCCATTGGCTTTCCCTCGTCGCCCTCGTCACAGTGATAAATATCACCTATCCATTTTTTTTCAGTGGACCCATTCCCCATTCCAAGCACCCCCACTTTCCACATGGCCAACACTCGCACCCAAAACCTGTAGGCCGAAATCAGACAGAACAAGGGCCAGTTTGACAGTCTCCAGGACCAAGTCCAAACCGAATTTTCCCGAGTTGATGGCCAATTTTTCAAAGTTGATACTCGATTTGACCAATTAGAGGGCAAACTTGACACTCTCCAACCATTGTTGAACAGATCCCAGGACCCCCCTTTCCTTGAACAACCCTCCCAAGTAGATGGTGTTGATTCCTCCCATACTATGGTCTTTCATTACAACCCCTTTCATTGTGACCCCCGTCTTCTCCGAGTTGAGRTCAATAAATTTGATGGCTCTAATCCCATGGGCCGGGTTGTTCAAATGGAGCATTATTTTTCTTTGCATGGCATTACTGATGAGTTGGCCAAACTTCGTTATGTTTTTTCTCTATTTGGATCCTGAACACTGGCAATGGTGGCAATGGCGTAAAAATGCTCATCGGGGTTATGTTGCTTGGACCCAAATTGTTGCAAAGCTTTATGAATGCTTTGACACCAACACCCACTATTTAGGTCATTTGACTAAGTTGAAACAGTCTGGCACAATGGAAGACTTTATAACCGCCTTTGAGCACTTGGCTTTCAAAACAAAGGGCATAACAGATGCCTTCTTTAGGGAATGCTTTATTAGTGGCCTAAAGGATGAAATCTGAGCCCAGGTCATCGTGGCTCGCCCCAACACTTGGTTTGAAGCTACTAAACGCACCAAAGAAGCAAAACATACTTTTTCCCAGAACCGCAAACCCTATTTTCTTCCTCACCCTCGCCCCACCAATCCTACCCCTCATGCCACCCCTCTCAAGATCCAGAAATTAACACAAGCAGAAATGGCTAAACGCCAACTCAAGGGTCTTTGCTATAATTGTGATGACAAATATTTTCCCGGGCACAAGTGTAAGGATCAGAAGCTTTTTATGGCCATTTCTGAGGATGGTGTTGAAGAGGAGGATGAAGTCTCCCTGTGGAAGAGTTACCCCCAACAGATGATACTACTCCACCCGAAGGCGCACAAGAGGTTGAACCATTGATTTCGCTGCATGCCCTCACTGGCTTCTCTACTCCCCAAACCCTCAAGCTAATTAGCTACATTAAGCACAGGAAAGTCATCATTATTGTTGATAGTGGCAACAGCCATAATTTTATTCATCGCCACATTCCCCAGGAAATCAATTGCTATATCCGTTCCATCAACAATTTTCAAATCATGATTGCCAATGGCAATTCCAAGAAACGTGGTGGGCGTTGTGAAAATGTGTGCCTACAAATTGGTCAGTACCACTTGAAATCTCATTTGCTTGCTATCGACGTGGGCGGTTGTGACATTGTGCTTGGTGTTGAATGGTTACGCACTTTGGGCCCCATTCTCATGGATTTCAAGAAATTAACCATGCAATTCCAACAGGAAGGACAACAGTATAAGTTCCATAGCATCATAGCAAGCTCCCCGGAGATCATCGGTTTCCATCAAATGGAAAAGCTCCTCAAAAAAGGTCATTAGGGCATTATTTCCCAACTCCATTCCATTCAAGCAGTTGAGACGCCCTCTGTGCATCCTGACCTCCAATCTATCCTCTCCAAACACCAAGTTGTTTTTTCCACTCCCTGTGGAATTCCCCCTTCTCGTGGTGTTCATGATCATTCCATTCCTCTCATCCCGAGCARTCTTCCTCCCAATGTTCTCCCTTATCGTCGTCCCTGGGAACAGAAAAATGAAATTGAGAAAATTGTTCAAGAATTGCTCGACGCGGGTGTTATTCATTCTAGTATCAACCCCTTTCTTCTCATGTGGTCATGGTACTCAAGAAAGAAGGCACTTGGTGCAYGTGTCCAGACTTTGGATCCCTCAACAAACTCACCATCAAAGACAAATTTCCCATTCTTGACATTGATGATCTATTGGATGAATTGAATGGTGCTTAGTATTTTACTAAACTTGATCTTCGTTGTGGCTACCACCAAATACGTATGAAAGAGGAAGACATTCCCAAGACTGCATTTTGAACTCATGAGGGTCACTATGAGTTCTTGGTAAATGCCCTTTGGCCTGTGTAATGCTCCCTCCACTTTCCATAGTCTAATGAATCATGTCTTTTGTCCTTTTCTCCTCCATTTTGCCCTAGTTTTCTTTGATGATATTTTCATCTATAGCAAAACTTAGCCAGCCCATCTCGCCCATGTGGATCAAGCTCTCCATCTACTCTCTCAACACCAACTTTTCCTCGAACAATCTAAAAGTGCCTTTGGTGCCTCGGAAGTGGAGTACCTAGGTCATATTGTCAGCAAGGATGGTGTATAGGTGGATCCTAAGAAAATTGAAGCTATGCAGGATTGGCCTCGCCCTAAAACTCTTAAGAGCTTGTGTGGTTTTCCAGGTTTAACGGGCTATTATCGCAAGTTTGTTCAGAATTATGGCAAAATTGCAGCACCTCACTGCTCTCCTTAAAAAGAATGCTTTCACTTGGACTCCAACAGCTGATCAATCATTTCACACCTTGAAACAGGCTATGTGCACGACTCATGTCCTAGCACTTCCAGACTTCACAAAGAATTTTGTCCTAGAATGTGATGCCTCGCGGAAAGGAATTGGGGCAGTCCTCATGCAAGATGGCAAGGCTTTGGCCTTCACTAGCAAACAACTTTCAAAGAGACATTTGGGCCAGTCAATATATGAAAAGGAAATGTTGGCTATTCTGCATGCCGTGGACCTCTAGCATCCTTATCTATTGGGGCAATGCTTCCAAATTAAAATTGATCACCAAAGCCTCAAGTATTTTCTGGAACAACGAATTTCATCCTAGGAGCAACAAAAATGGGTGACCAAGCTATYTGGATATGATTATGAAATCATTTACAAGAAAGGAAAAGAAAATGTGGTTGTTGACACTCTTTCCAAGAAGTATGAAGAAGAAGGGTCCCTCTTTTCCCTCTCCAAGTTGTTCGTCAGGAATGGCTGCAAGACCCCAAACTTTCTCACCTRATCCAACAATTGCAACACAATTCTCCAATTTCTCCAGGGTACTCTTGGCACAATGAAGACCTTCGCTTCAAAGGTCGTCTGTATTTAAGCAAACAATCACAACTTAAATCAACGATGCTTTYTGAGCTTCATGCTTCACCCACAGATTGGAATTTACRGTTTACCAAAAACTGTGAAATGGGTCAAACGTTCTTTTTTTTGGATGGTATGAAACAGGATGTCCACACCTTTGTGGTTGAATGTGATGTATGTCAATGCAACAAGGGAGAAACAGTCAAAGCTCCAGGCACACTCCAACCGCTTCTAATTCCCCCTGCAATTTGGAGGGGGATATTTCTATGGATTTCATTGTTGGCTTACCTAAATCAAGCAATAATTCAATCATCATGGTGGTAGTTGATCGCCTTTCCAAATATGCTCATTTTTGTGCTCTTCAACACCAGTTCACCGCATCCATAGTGGCTCAAATTTTCATGGATAATATCTTCAAACTTCATGGCATGCCTCATTCTATTGTCTCTGACAAAGATCCAACTTTCACCAACAATTTTTGGCAAGAATTGTTCAGGCTCTAGGGAACCCAATTGCATCTCAGCACTACCTATCATCCTCGGACTGATGGCCAAATTGAAGTCGTCAACAAATGTTTGGAAACATATTTCCGGCGTTTTGCCTCTGACAAATAAAATCAATGGGCCCAATGGTTACCCCTCGCTGAATGGTGGTACAACACATCTTACCATACAGCCACTTGCATGATGCATTTTGACGCAGTCTATGGACAAAAGACACCGTTGGTTCTCTCATACATGCTACGTGGCTCAAAGGTTCAAGAGGTTGAAAAAAATCTTACAATCCGTGAGGCCATTCTCCGTACCCTCAAAGAAAATTTGGTCGTGGCTCAGAATCGCATGAAGCAACAAGCAGATCAGGGTCGTTCTGAACATCAATTTGTTGAAGGGGACCAAGTGTTTCTTCGACTGCAACCTTATAAGCAGACTTCACTCAAAGATGAATTGTTAGAAACTTGCTCCCAAATTTTATGGTCCTTATACAATTCTCAAGCGAGTGGGGCCTGTGGCCTACTAGTTAGCTCTGCCCAGTCATTCTAAACTCCATCCTGTTTTTCATGTCTCATGCTTAAAGAAAGTGATTGGAACTAAGTGCCAAATGCAAACCAGTCTCCTTGAGTTGGATGAAGAAGGTTCTATTTGGTTGCAACTACAAGCAGTCTTGGACCAACGAGATCGCCGTCTCTGTTAGCGCACCATCAAGGAAGTGTTAGTTCACTGGCAAGATACAACTCCAGAAGATGCCACCTGGCAGCCAGCCACCTGGCAGCCAGCCACCCTTTTGCAACAATTTCCTCATCTCAAGCCTTGGGGACAAGGTTGTTCTTCAAGGGGGAGGGCATGTTAGGGACCTAACCTCCCAAACCCCTCACGTAGGTAGAATAATATATTTTCCATGTAATAAAGGCCAACATTAGTTAATAAGGCCTATTTAATAAATATGAACAAGTCAATGTAAGAAGACATAATAGAAGCTTCCGCTTCTAGAAAGATCTTCCTCTAGAATGTTCTTCAAAAGATAGAATTACTATAAATAAGAGTAGGAGGCATGAGAAAGGTTTGTCTTGAGAATTATTGTAATAGAGTGTTATTCTGCTAGAGGTTGCCCCCTTGAAGAGGCAAGTGAACATTGCTTTCTATCAATAAAGGTATCATTTTGGTTGTGGATCTCTACATTTTGTTGTCCAGTTGGTATTTTCTGCGGTATTTTTTATTTTCTGCTTAATATAATAGATCTGGTACCTAATAGGAAGATCGTGGTGAGTTGAGATGTCAAGTTTGAGGAGGGCTTAGCATACAGGAAGTCTCGACTCTCATGAGCCTATTCCAATGACAGAAGACAAGGAGCAGGAGGCTCCGAAGCATGAGCAACGCTCATCGGCTACTTCCATTTCAGGAAATCAAACTTCAGGTTAGGAGGAGGAGCAGGTAGCTCCAAAGGGAGAACAAAGTTCATAGACTTCAAGTGCAAGGAGTCACCCTTCAGGTGAGGAGGAGTTAGCCCCTTCCAGCTTTGTCAGGAGACCCAAATGGTTTGAGAAGACATTGAAGGATGCCCAAGAGCATGTTGAGGCTCCTAGGAGCACACTCTAGGAGAGAAAACCTCCAAAGAAGCTTCCAAACTTCATGGCACTAAGGAGTAATGTCATTGAAAATGCAGCAGACAATCAGGTTTATCAGGATGCTATGGTGCAAGATGATGTGCAGATTATTATGCTAAGATTGGAGGGACAGCCAGTTCCAAGTGGCTCTTCCAAAAGTACCTTCTTCATTGAAGGGAAGTGTTGATGTTTTGTAGCTCGGATAGGTACTTCCACATTGGTTTGTGTCTAACATGTGGAAGTCGTCATTAATACCTCTCAGAACCTTGGAAATTCACTTTAATAATTTAATTATTAAAGTGAATGTCATTTTACAATTAATGGAGGTTAATTTAAATAAAATGCCTAAGTTTTTGACATTAGTGATTTAAGTTAATTAAATGAATCTTAGCCATTGATCTCAAGTGATGGAGATTTAATCTCATCCATTGATCACTTCGGAGATTAGGGTTTTTGTTCATCTCAAGATTATAAAAGGCAGGCAAGAGAGAGGAGAATACACACATTGTGCAAGGAGACGGTGACTCATGTGAGTGGACAAGGACTTTCACTCTGCACATTTCAGTGAGAGAGAATTTTTGTAGACAGGAAATTTCCAGCAGGCCGTACCAAGCAAGGCAGAGATCAGGAGATTTTCTGGAGGGGCCGTACACCCACAGAAGCAGCCAGGCATGCCATACAGCCCGCAACAGGCAGCCGCAGGGGCTGTACATCCCGTGGGTAGCTGTCGTACAGTTCATATAGCCCGCGGCAGGCCGTACAGGCCGTCATACAGCGGCCAGCCAGGTGGGCAGCAGGCAGGGACAGCAAAGGGGCAGAGGGTTTTGTCAGGTGAAATCGGCCCAGGCGATTATCCTGGTAAGGGAGCCCTGATTTTCTATAATAAAATCATCTCGTTGCTGGTTTCCCTTGGGGGGGTTTTCCAAGGGTATTTACCCAAAAATATTTGTGTACATGTGTTTGGTTTCCTATTTTTATTCAGCTGCAATTTTCTGGTTAAGAATCTCAGTGTGCTTTTATTCAGTAGATCTGCATTTTATTTTAGCAAGGATTTACTAGGAATTATTTGCCATGACTGGGGTTCAAGGAAATTTAACATTTGTGACCCTTTCATATTTTGATATTTATGTGGGAGTAGATATACCAAAGTTGGCCAAGCAACAAATTAGAGAGCCCAACTCCAACAAGGAAATGATGATTAACATAAAGGGGCATTAGCCACGGGGGATTGGCACTTCATGGGAGGTTTGGTGAATGTCATAATGGATCATCTTGCTCGAGGGGTCCAATAAGATGGTATTGGTTTATCACCATCATCCCCATAGTGACTAAGTAGGTGCAATTGTATGCAAATCCTCTTTAACAATTGTGTTTCGGATGTTTTAGGGATAGGGAGACCAATCCATAACAGTCTGTTCCAATGTATTTATATTAAGGCTTATGGGTAGGCAATCCTTTCACTGATTGGTATGGTTGTCCTGGAATAATGTTTGCTTTAAACGCATGTCACAAATACAAGCTACTTTAAACAAAGATTGTGGCATTCATGCATAGATTATGCAATGATAAAGAACATGCAACTCTGCTACCGTTTAGTATACAACATACGATACATGCATTAGAATGGCTTGTGCGCAAATCACCTATTACTAAACATATACTAAGAAGCAACTTAAAGACTGTCTTAGAGCTTATACACAGAATAACCTTGAGAGCAATATAGACAAAAAATCTTGGACATCTCAAGACAAAAACATCTTAGTTTGGTAGTCCTTACCAAGGATGCTGAAGTCCCCACTAAAAATAATTTTGCACCATTACGCTGAAAGAAGTTAAAGCTAGTTAGATTCTGATAAATAAACATCTCATTCCAGAAAAAAATTCATTCAAAAATCACAAATAACTTTCAGGAACAACAGGTAAACACTAATAAAAAACAAGTGTTACATTCTTACCACAATTGCTCCTACTCGTTGAAGGAACGAATATGATGTGCCTCTCAAAGCAACCTGTTACATTATTTAAAAGGACAATCCCTTAAAAATTTGAAACAGTGTTTATTTTATCAGATTGCCATCAAACCATTATTTGAAAAGTCTTCACCTGGAAAGCGTTATCAGGGCAGTTATAAAATAGTTTGGAAAGCCATCCAGCTTGTATAGAAAGAGATGGACGTAGGGAAACTGTTGGGGCAGGAAGCCATACAAGCATAAAATCTGCAACGATTGCCATGACCTGAAAGTGTAAAGAAGGAAACTTCATAAGAACCAGAAATAAGAAATATTCTGTAAATCAGCAACTTGATGTAATGCTATCCACTTACAATGAAGTCAAGAATAATGATAGATAAATGTGCCCCTGGTAATACATTAAAAATTCAAAAAGAACTATACAATAAACTGTAATAAAAGGAGTTGAAATCAGAAGATAGCATAACACTCGAGCCCACTGCAATAACTGTATTAACCAAGAGGATGCACCAAAAAAGTAATAAGCACATTAAAAGATCAGAAGCACAAAACTTCAAGGTTGGCATATGATGAAGATAATACAATATAGAAAAAGCATCATAAGTTGTCTAATCACAACAATCACAATAGTAAAGGCTACAGCTTTGAATCATTTGCAATAATAGGAATCAATCTCAATAATAGAATGACAAACAATACCAATAACAGCAATCAACTACACAATGCAAGTAAAAGCAAGAGTTCTCAGGACAAGGAAACCAACAAAACTAGCAATAGGATATTAATACCTATAAAATAAAAAAGGAGTATATATAGAGTACAAGAGCCTACCAAACAGGGGATTCAAAACTGTTGTGATTATCCCCCATTACAAAGCATATTTTTTAGTATTTTGACACATTGCATAGATCATATTTGTCATGGTCTAAATGTTAAACCAGTGAGTGAATATTTTTATTGGAGAACCAGTGCAAGATGTGTTGAATTTTAATGAAGATTTGTACCTTGGACAAGTGGTTCCTATGGGTTTTTAAACTTTTACCTAGGAATGTGGTCCACAACTTAAAAGTGGGTCTTTTTCATAAAGTCACTTTATAAGTGGTAAAGTGAACTTTAAATTAGAAAGTGAAAAGTGACTTAGGAACTTAAAGCACCAAGTGGGTTTTTATTTAAGTTGGGTGAGTGAAATTAAATAAAGTGAATTTAATAGAGCATTTAATTCTCACCGTTGATCTTGGGCAATGTGAGCCCTTGGATCAAAAAAAAGGTAACCTAAGAGTCACTTAGGGATTCTAAAGGAGGAAAAAGACCAAAAGAGAGCTCATTCTTTCCATGAGAGTTTGAGAGATTGAGAGAGAGCAAGAGAAGGAGAAAGTTTCCAATTTTCTGAAGAAGGGTTTGCAGCAAAAAAGTGGCACGATTTTCAAGGCTAAAGCTGGGCACGAATTTCGAGGCAGCCAACAGTGAGAATAAATCCGTATGGTACGGATTTGGTACAGCCACATTTATTGTTTCTGTTCTGGGCTGTACAGCGCACGTTTTCCAAGGAAAAAGGCAGCATTTAATAGTCCGTACAGGCCGTACGGCCGCCATACAGCAGCAGCAAATTCTGGGCACAAATTTTTAGAAATCCGTACGGTCCGTACGGTCCGTACGGTACGGCTGTCCTTGCACAGAAAACGAGGGTGGCTGTGTTGTGTTTCTTCCAGTGAATTTCAAGCACGGAAATCAAGGGAAGAGATAAGTACATGCTGTTGGTTTTATTTTTGCTGATATGTAATTTCCAGAATTGAAGAAATAAGAAGAACTCCCTCTCTCTCACTGGTTTTCCCCACACTGGGTTTTTTCCAGGGTCATTTGACCAAAATTCTTTGTGTCATTAAATGTTTGCTTGCTGTCATAATTTCTGAGTTTTAAGACAGCCATAGAAAAAGATCATTTATTTCATGTGTTTCAGTCAAATATCATTTTATTATTTAATGCATATTAATGTTTGCAAATTTCATTAATATTGGGAAAGGGCATTAAACATGTGGAGTGATAAGGAGAGACTGAAACCGGGATTGGGATAAATTGCAGAGTGAGAAAACACTCAGAAAAATCAACAAGATGGGCATCAATTTGACAGTGTCCAAATATCCTTGAATCATTGAGAGACGGCTCCCATATCTCCTTGTTTCTGGTGAGAAACATCTAGTGGACATGGGAGAAGTCAGCCACATCGCCAGGGATGTCCGCTTCCAAACAGAGAGACTACCCCCCTGCAGTCCCTAACAGGGAAATACAATGGATGCATCCCCCAGGGGTGGGAACGAGTTCTCATGCAACGATATATTCTAGGAGCTACAATGTGTACAAGCTCCACCTCCAAAGAATGATGAAAAACAGGTGTCCATAAATTGTGCATAACTCCTATTTGACCGATCCAAATTAAGTGCACGTAGATTCCTTAGAATGAAGACATTCCAGATGGTTACATGTGCAGAAATTACAGAGTTATAGTCAATATAAAGCTAGCATGTAACCCAATTTTAACGAAGCAGTCAAAATATTAAGTCAACCTAAATTATCATCGCTTTTGACTGGAATACGCAAATCAGGTGATTCAAAAGGTGTTTGGAAGAGGCAGAGTAGAATATTCAGTCAAAAATATGGACCATTTTAGATGGTGGCTGAAGAGATTTAGATTGAATTTGAAAGTTGGGGGTCTTGAAAAAAATACTAGTTTGCTGAGTATTTGAAGTTAGAATAGCTATCGCAAAATGTCCATCACCTTCAGCTAAGAGCTCAAATTGAAAATGAAATTAACATTTGTATTAATGTCCACTAAAGAACAAAATAAGTCAAAGAGGAGACTACAGCCAGCAACAATAGCCAAGCAAAAGAGAGTGGTGCAAAAAGCAAAAAGGCACCTTTAAAATGAAATGAAATGAAAAATAAATACAAGAGCAGCATGAAATGAAATATCATAAGTAAATATCTGAAGAATATTGAGACGATATCTGAAGAAAATTGAAGAATACATTCAAGACTGTAATCATCAGGTTCCATCTATTGATTTGAATAGGAAATACAGATACATCCATTTTAAATTAACCTTGATTTTGGCTCTTACATAATGAAGATTGATCCTACCTCTCCAGCAGAATCAGATGGGTTTAGTGTGGAAGAAGTTTTATATTAGAGATACTGTTGTGCTATGCATATATTTCCTAGAAAGTAGTAATTCTCGATCAAATAAAGATGTTAAACTTCTAGATGCAGAGTCCAGACTATGATATTGTCTTAGAGAAATTGTCAATAAACAGAAATCAAAATAACGAAGCATTTAAAGCTATCAGGAAACGATTAGAAGAGATCCAATCCAATTACACAAAAGAAATAAAGAAGTCCAGTTTCAAGATATTACTAAAACCCTTACTAAGGAAATTAAGAAGTTAAATGAAAGAAAGGCAGAAAAATCAAAGATTGATAAAAAAAGAAAAACGAAAAGGATAAAATATCCAAACTACAAAACCATACTGTGACCCTCCTTAAAAATATGCAAACTTTAAAAGAAGAGAAAAAACAATGTTAAACAGAGGAAGAACTGAAGAGCATAGACGAAGACACCCCCAAAACAATTGAAGAAGTAACTCCCAAAAAGGTTGAAGAAGCACTTGATACAGACGAAGTCAAGTCAGAAATGCATAAAGAATAGAAGCAGGCCGAATGAAAATGACAGACAGTGTCGCACTTCAGCTTCAGAAGAAAAAGAAACAAAAGATCTCACCAGAAAATGCCTAAAGAAATTGGCCTTTAGCTTGAAGAGGTATCTTCACTACTGTGCACTTTGTGACTTCCAAACCCCTAAATGAAAGTTGATTTTAAAAAAACTAGCATCACTTAATTCTTACTCCTAGAAAACGTACCACCTATGAAAATAGATATACTCAATGAGCCCTATAACACTGTATAAGTAGAAATTCTTAATTTTAAATTATTAGTTATTTCTATAGCATTCTTGAATCCTCATATCTTTTCCAAATATCCATATTCTTATAGCTAAATGTCTGTAGTATAAATTTAAAAACTATGCCTATGCATTAGTCCAACATTTTAAAGATAAAGAAAGTGTGAACTTTGGGATCCAGAGAGAGGGGAATGGGCAGATTGGAGGTTTCTTGCTCGATCCAAGGGCCTGCTGACCTTTAACAGAGCAATTATTAGAGAACTACAGTCAATCATTGAAGTGGAAGAGCTGCCAATGGGTGGTGCTCTTCATGGCCTAGTCTGGAGAGATTGGCTATGGGCTTATGATAAACCAATTTGCAATTATAACAACAGAAAATGCAATACCCTTAGTTATTCGGGAAAATTCAGTTAGTTCCTATTTCAAACAAAAGGTGGGGCTCCTCAGATAATGAATTCTGTTGGATCACCAAGTTAAGCAATGCGTGGTCTTATATGACATCCTACAAACTCAAAGTGTCTGCTTGGTTAGTCTCATACCACAGGCTGCCCACGAAATTCAGAGTTGCCAGAAGTGGTTTAACAGTTAACAAATGTGCCCAATGTGATAAGATTGAGACACTGAATCACATCATTTGAGAGGTGGCCCTCTGTTAGACAATGTTGGAAACTATTGCAGTTGAAAACCATGGCCCTCTTCCAAGGAATATTCATTGGCATGCAGCATTGCTCAGAGACTGCAAGTCCATTGTTTTAAGTTATTTCTCTGGTCTTTGGCATTGCATTTTCTCCCTAATGTCATACTACCTTCAGAGGATGCGTTGGAAGTGTATCTTTGAAGGGGTGGTAGGTTTTGTTCATGCATTTTAGAAATTAGCATTTGATGGTGTAACAGTTCAAACCATGACCAAGGGGATATGTTAATTAGTGATGCAAAGAATATCTCTGCAGAAGCTTATTCTGACCTTATGGCAGCATTGACTGCACTAGGGTAGAAAGCCATTCAGATTGTACATCTCTGATTTTTCTGTAACATCTCTGATTTTTCTGTATTAATAAGGTGATATTTTCTCCAAAACAACGATAATAAAAGTGTGAATGGGCCCAAAAAAGATGAACTCTATGGGCTCATATCTATTGAGATTCACAAATGAAAGCAAGGAATTGAATGGAACCAAAACAAATACAAATTCTACAGTAACTCAATCACAAGTGCACTAGAGGGAGATAACCCTAGTGCACTAATATAAGAGAGAGATATACCAAGTACAAGTGCGATACACAAAAAAGGCACAAGTACACATAAAAGAAAGAAATGCCAAGCACATGGAACACCAAAGATATAGGTTCCCTTAGGCATAAAACACTATATAAGAGAGATCAAGAAGATCACAAGATGAGATGATACAGATAAGAGCTTGAGTTGTGCATTTATAAACAACTCAAGTGAGGTGTCCCTTCAAGAAAGGGTTATAGGCCCACAAAACAAGGGCACACACCCCAAGAGGGTAATTGAGCCTACATATCAAGTTTGACTAGGTCAGCCTTAACCATACCTAGTAATACAATAAAAGAATAAAAGGGAATATGGCCTTAGCCATAACTACAAGTACATAATGATATATATGAATGGGTCGTGGGCACACCTATACGTTACACCAATAATTCCAACCCCCCTTGCATGGAAAAGGGAACCACTGAGAGAAGTCATTGCAGTACAAGATTACAAAATTTACTTCCCCCCTTAACACTGAGCAGAGAGCCAAATCACCCCCTTTGAACTCCACATCCATCCTTCATATAACCATCAAGATCATGCCCAACTGACATTGAGCTCCAAAGCAATTTAGGTGGGAGATGTTGTAGTTTGGTAGGGTCATCAAAATACCAAATACTGACCCATGGTAGAGAAGATTCCACCTAATAATGTTCAAATGGGCCAACAAAAAAATAACTGCATAGGATTCGTTCTGAAACAGTCAGCAATATGAGCAAGAAGGGTCCAACGTGGAGGAGATTCCTTCTCATAGCACATAGATGGACCGGCAAGAAACTATGCTGAATCAACAAGACTTGACACTTGATCATCTTCTTGCTTTGATTTTTCGGAAGAGATTTGAATTTCCAAAACATTCCAACACATTGTCCTTATATTTAATGGTGTATACCAAAATAAGGCGGGAAAAATTATCAACGAAGGTGAGGAAGTACTTAGCTCCCCCAATAAAAGGTAACCACGGGTCCACAAATATCAGTACAAACCAATGCAAGACACTGAGAAGCTTGCCTCACTTTGTCCTTAGGAAGGACTCTTGATGATATTTTCCCTTTACACACCCCTCACAGACACCATTAGGTGGTTCAATCTGTGGAAGGACATCAACCATATGCAGTCGACTCATATATCACAAAGATCCATAATTGGTGTGACAAGGATACAAAGGCCAGAGCATGCTAGTGTCATCGACATTGGCTATCATAGCAACAAACCCTTTTTTATTTGAGGAAGGAGTCTTCCCCAACATGTACATATGATCAGATTCATCACAATATCCTAAGGTGACCACCTTGAAGTTATCACTCAAGTCCTTTATAGCCCATCAATCCGACTAGAGTTCCACTATAGCACCCTTAAAGACAGCATCCAGCACACCTTTCAATGTTGTTCCTGTTACCCACTCTCACCTAGGGGTAACTAGAGGAGATCATGTCTCATGGTCCACATTGCAAATTGTGATCCTAGAGATGATTATCAGCGTTCTCCACAGACAAGAGCCCCTCAGATGCCTCCCCCCTCATCACAGCTCAGCTCATTCGCTTGATCAACATGGTTCATTCGATGACGGTGGTCCAGCATACATGAGGTACACTAGTCATTGTTTCATATAAAGTGTTACATTTAATGCATTAGGCATTTGAGTAAGGAACATGGGTTGAAGTCATATAATGGATCATGATGCTTGGAAGTTATGCTTTTCGCCTTGTTCCACCTTAGTGGCCATTATATATGTCCTAGTCCAGTGTTCACTCTTGGGGAAAAGGGGTACTATTGGGAAGCCTTGATAAAGGTAAGGTACCACTCTCTTTTGTATTTAACACTTTCCATCTACTTTCCTCCCGTTGTCCTATCTTCTGAAAATGGAAGTAACATGTATCCCAAAAAGGTTTGTGTCTTCACCCTCCTATGAAAAGAAGGGGCTGGAATGCCCGAGGTTGATGCAGCTGGTAAAAAGAATAAAAAAGAATGTTGTAAAAAAAGGAATAATGGGATGACAAATGACAAATCAAAAGCCAAAAGTTAGCTTGAGCTCTACCCCCTCACTATGAGGCGATCGCCCCAAGTCCTAATGCACAAAATGCATATCAAATTAAAAGGACTTAATCCCAGTAAAAATAAATGCAAGAACTTAAAAAGGGGACTTGCAAAGCAATAAATGAATAATCAAGAGGCAAGAAAGGAGTTTGGAATACACACACTGTCGACGAAAGGATAACTCAAGCACCAAGTGCTCCCTCTACAAAGGGAGTCATGGAGATGAACCCACGCGTGGCCTTGCATGTCAATGACACCATGACCATGAAGTAAACCCCATACCATCTCATTCACCTGTACTTACACTTTGAAGGGTTTCTCGGGAACTACTCCTCTACTTGGGTACCGGCACACCTAATAGGGTCTTGTGATGGTCCTGCCATACCTAAACTTGGAAAATTGCATAAAGTCTTAAGCTAGTGTGAGGTTTGGAGAAGATACCTAACGTGAATTGCTTACATGGATTTTGTATTAAGTTGTGGCTTACTTTGAATGATTCTAATGAATATTGTATCCATGATGACTGATTTCACTTGACTTCCCTAAGCCTTGCTTGATGATGATGCACCCCTGGAGATGGTCCTTTGAGGGACATTTTGATGCTTGTACCTAGGATGTTGGGCCCTTGATGTTGAGCATTGGGTTCCTTGATAACTTGGCCTACCTTGGGACACCTTCTCGCACCTCCTGGGCCCTGGACATTGCAATGATGAGCTTGGGTGTTGCAGATATAGCCAATTGTGTCATCCAGAGGGAACGAAGCCCCATAGATTGGACATTGCATCCCTTGAGGATGTTAGGGTTTGATTGGATGCCATGGCACTTAACGAGGATTGTATGCCCCTTTGGAGGGATGATGGAGCCCTCATCATGCATAATGTTGGCATTTTGACCTGAACATTGGAGATTTAGAGGATGATGTCATGCTTGGAGTGACATGACTTTGCATTGGGATAACCTAGCACATGGGTGATGAGATGGCGTTTGGTTGATGATGAGATGTGACCCTATTGATGAGGGTGTTAGGTTAAACTTGACTCGGTGAAAGAGTCAAAATTGTTGGGTGAACAGTGGTGGTTTCACGCACATAGTTTTGGTGATCCGTGGTTTTAGAACCCGTGGATTACATGTAACGAAAGCCTTTAAATGGTTGGTGATACTCCATTGTAATGTGTAAATAATTGAGCGGTGAAGGCTCAAGTGGTCGGGGCCAAGAGATTGGCCAGATTGGTCGGGTTTGGTCAAGGAACTAATAGATCTATTAGTTGGCTTTTCCAGGATAAAATCTTGTTGTTACTATGTTCTTGGTTGTTATTTATCTCTCTCGCACTTGTTATTTCCTTTCATGTGGTATCAGAGCGAGGCAAACCTGGACTCTCTAGCGAGAGTGGTTTGATGAAGGAAATGTGAAGAAAAAGATTCTTGGTTGGATCCGGGCCAAGAGAGGCCATGAGATCCAGGTGCATGGATGACAGAGGTTGAGTAGAAGGTTAAGCAATGTGCAAGTGTCGCGGACGTCAACAAGAGGACAAGTCATGGTCAAAGTGAGACTATGAGGCACTGCCTACGTTCAAGATTCAAGAAATTGTTGAACAAAACATGTGAATACTATGTGTTGTTGCATGCCCACCAGAAATTGTTGTCAAATAGTCGCTAGTATACTAGAAGCATATGCTCGTAGAGCCATTGGAGAGATCGCGCGTGGAGGAGAAGAAAACACGCATGCACGAGGAGCATGTCGCGGATCTACTAAGGAAGCTCGAGAAATGGGTTCTTAATGTCGATTGCAAGCCAAGACGAGCCATCACAACTTATCCATGCGCCAACGTTGTGAGATAGGGTTTGAAACTAAGGGTGGGTGAAAGACTTCTCAGTGGAACCATCGTGGGGGTCATATGCAATTTGAGTTTGTGGAGGCCTATTCAAGGGCAGATGATGATAGGTGAGACCCTTTGAACAACGCAGCGACAGCGCTAACATGAGGGCAAAAGCACTCACCGTGTGGCATCTGACATTATGCAGAAAAGATGGTTCGAGAAAGTGTCGATGGCAGGATTCGATCCGAAATTGAGCACAGTGTGGATTATGGAATGCTTGTTGTATTATCTCTGCGACCTGCAGGGCAAAGACGTGCTGAAATCAATACCCAAGGGCAAGGCGATATGGGGAATGAAGATGTATTGGATCTTGTATGTGGTGGGAGCAGTGGAGGAAGGGTTTAGCAGGCCCGTATCAAAGGCGGAGTTGAATCTCGTAGCCCAGAGAGGAAAACAATGTCGTTGTAGAAGCGAAAGAGTACATGATGGGAAAAATTTTGCTTGGGGATAGATGAATTATGAACGACGAGAGGCTCCTTTTGGTGTTGGGTTTAAGTGCAAGGGTTTTGTCTAGGATGAAACCTTGCTTGATGAGCACATGGAGGATGCACGCGAAGTGTTTGACGGAATAACTCAACGAGATGGTCATGATATTCATAGAATGGGTTGTTGGAGGAGGTCGTGAGGTTTGGTCAAGTTGGGGCAAGAGGATGGCGGCATAAGTGTCGAGATAGCAACAATGAAAAAATATATATATTTATTATAATGGAGTTGAAAATGTTTATCGCATGTAAATGGGCATACGATTGTAAGACCCGGTTAGGCATGCGTACCCCTGGTAGATTACCGATAAATTCTAGACGTAGACCTAGGTGATAGGGGGACATGCTGGATTCCCAGATACCTTGGTTATAAACTTTGAGGGGAGTAGGGCCTGGAGGTGAGCGATGCAAACTCACTTAGCCAGTTTGGCTGGATTTGGTCATGGGAAACACTAAGTCAAGTTTAAAGGGGGGAATGTTACGTTAAACTTGACTCGGTGAAAGCGTCAAAGTTGTTAAGTGAACAATGGTGGTTTGGGGCACATGGTTTTGGTGACCCGTGCTTTTAGAGCCCGTGGATTACATGTAATGAAATCCTTTAAAGGCTAGTGATACTCCATTGTAATGTGTCACCAATTGAGCGATGAAAGCTCACTTGGCCACGGCCATGAGATTGGTCGTCTTGGCCAGGTTTGGTCAAGGAACTAATAGATCTATTAGTTGGGTTTTTCCAATTTGGGTTTTCCAGGATAAAATCTTGTTGCTATGTTCTTGGTTATTTTTTATCTCTCTCACATTTGTTATTTCCTTTCAGAGGGGATGTGACCTTTCATGATGCTTTGCACCTTTTGGGGATTGATGTGACTTTTGGAGACCTTATACCCCTTGAGGAGATGATGTCGCCCTCTTTGTGCATCCTCCACTCACACGTGTGCCACTTTTAGAGGACGTTTTGGTGTGTTATCCCCATTTCCTGAATCCTAGGGATAACTAAGGAGATGATGTATCAAGGCCCTCATGTTGCAGACATGGAGTACCGAGAGACATATGGCTGACAGCGTCCACTTGCACAGACAAAGGCATGCCTCACCACCACAGGTCTCAAATTCAACATGATGGTATCCGCCACACCAGCTTGCTTCCGGAAGACATTGGGTCTTGCTCCATGAGGTACAAGCCAGGTATTATGGTAAGTGTCATTTCAATATTTGAGGCATTTGAGTCTGTTGCATTTAAAAGTTTCTTTTGATTATGTAAAGTCTGCTTGGAAGTTATGTTCTTTTCCCTGTTTGACCTTGGTGGTTGACATTGTTCCCTAGTAAGTGGTCACCCTTAGGGATGGGTTTTCTACTGGGAAGTCCCCTTGACAAGCCATCATGCCTTTCCCAATCATATTTACCACTTTCCACACTTCATCCCCTCGCCCCCTTATCTTTTGGGATTTTTGGGTGTACTGACCCAAGAAGGGATTGTCCCTCATTTCATGGGAAGAAGGGGCTGAAGCCCCAGAGGCTTGTACCTGAAAAAAGTTAAAAGCCAATCATGAACCTTCTAGATGCTCGCCCGGGGAWCTTGARGACAATGAAATGTCTCTCATAAGAAACTAATGGGATCCGTAAAAAATAACAAATGCAAAATGCCAACAGAGGTAGAGCGTGTGTGGGCAATGTTTTTCATGCTTAGGTAGAAGTTCCACACATTGTCGTCAACTTGGGGAAGCATAATGTGACCAGGGTAGAGTCAAGGTAGGCATTGTTTTTCATGCTTAGGTAGAAGCCCCACCTTGACTTCAAACTGGAAACATCTTAAAAGAACAAAGGGAAATAAATGGGCATGGAAAAAGGCATTGAAAACGAAGGTGCAGCACACCCTCTACAAAGGCACCCATAAATGAGACACTACGATCCCTTGTATATCATGAACCCCATGCCCAAAAGTTTTGCCCCCATCCACTTCATCTGCTACACATGTCTTAGGGAGGTCCACTTGGGAAACACTCCTTGACTTAGGGGATGATTCACCCAATAGGTCACTTTGTCAATCCTCCCATACCTAAACTTGGAAAGTTGCATAGGTTCTTTGAGCACTTGTTTAATTTGATGAGGTGGTTTTTCATGCACATGCTTGGGTGACTCTTTTATTGATTTGATTTACTTATCATGATATGTTTGACTTGAGATCATTGGAGGGCATATTCATTGTCTTTGCAGGACCTTGCTTGGTGGACAGTTTTGGAGGAACAAGCCTAGCTTGGGCTTCCTGTTGATGCTTGGACAACATCGGGAAGACATTCTCCTAGATTTAATAATTAATAATATAATTATTGATTATTAAATAATATATATAAAAAATAGTTATTGATTATCCAAGGGACACATCCTTTCATGGATGGTCACCATATGTTCTCTATATATGGAACACTCATTATTGTAATAATATATTGAATATACAATATCATCTCATATAGAAAAATCAACATGGTATCAGAGGGGGACTGGGCTTGACTCCTTCACGGGAAGGCCCGGGAAAATGAGAGTGGATTATTGTAGGTAGTGTAAATTTGCTACTGCATAGTTGAAATAGACATGTGGTGAAGGGTAATGCTTGTTGTTGCATAGTGTCGTTGTGGACCTACGAAGGAGGAGTATGGAGATCACTGCAACAATCATGGCTACCGGTTCGCATTTATGGGTAGGCAGGCTAGATGTGAGAGTTTTGATGGGGGCGACGACTCTATTTATGAGTGTTATAGGATATGGAGGTTCATCTCGGTTGAGAGAAGCTAATAGTCGGTTGATCACCACTTGAATTTTGCTCCTCACACGGTTCTCTTTCCCTAGGTTCGATGTAATGAGTCTGGGAAAGAGGGAGATCTCATCGTGCTCGCAGCACTCAACATAGAGGACCTATTCATCAGCCTGTGGAAGAGCATCATGATAGCCACAGAGAACCAGAGGACAATGAGCCTCGGCCTCCTTTCAAGGTTCCAATGGACAATTCTCCGACTGAAGAGGATGTTGAGGATCAAAACCTCGTGGAAAAGTGCAGCATCACATTTGGAAAAGGACGTGAAATTGTGAAAGAATCAGAGAATTATAACAGTGCACATGAGACACTTTACTTGGATCCCATTGAAGATCAAAAGAATAAGAATGAATCTAAATCATAAGTTGATGAACCTAGAATAGTGCAGAAAACATTTAAATGGTTGATAAATATTAAAGACTCTTCAAGATTCAAGGACGAAACCTGAGAACTCTGATGGTTTGAAAACCAGAAGGCAAGAACAATTGGAAAGTGCATAGAAATAAAAAAACATAACTTGGAAGAAGTGTACGCTTGGAGAAGTCACCTGCAGTAAACTTTGCATTTATGGTGATGATTTTGAGTGGAGATGAACCCCAAACCTTTGAAGTAGTAGTTGAAATGGATGAATGGTGTAGAGCTATGCAAATGGAAATGGATTATATTCAGAAGAACCAAACTTGGAGTTTAATGGAGTTGCCTACCAACATGAAAGCAATTGGACGCAGATGATCTTTAAGACTATGTAAATAAATAAATCTGATTGTTTTGATGATAAATATAAAGCACAGTTAGTAGCCAAAGGCTATGCACAGAAGGAAGGAATTCATTGAGGAGACCTTTGTACCAATAGCAAAGATGACTGCAATTCAAATAGTGTTAGCACTTGCAACCCAGTTTGGATGGACAATTCATCAGATATACGGTACAACCCAACGTAAGCCATTGGAAAACGACAAAGAGGATATTGAAATTTGAGATATGCTAAAGGGATATTGAGTTAGGGATTGGAGTATTCCCAACATGAAAATGATTTAGCACTAATTGGATTCATGAATTCCAACTGGGCCAGATGTGCAAACAATGGAAAGTCCACATCTGGTTTTGCTTTTCATGTTGGCTCAACAGTGGTTAGTTGGAGTAGCAAGAAGTAGCGAATAGTTGTCTTCAATAGAGGCCAAGTATGAAGGCGTGCTAATGTGAGGAAGTTTGGCTGCAAATATTATTGGCTAKTATTGATTTGGCATAGGAGAAACCAACAATTTTCTTTCTGTGACAGTCAAGGAGCTATTCAGTTGATGAAGAATGCAGATCTTCATCAACGCAGCAAACATACTGAAGTTGATATTCATCACTTGAGACTATTTCAAGGAGGCTAAATACAATTAAAGTCTTGTAATACATCTGAACAGTTAGTAGATAGTTTTACTAAGCCTCTAAGGAGATAAATTTGTCAAGTTCAGATTTATGCCTTGTATGAATGAGCATGATTTTTCATAAAGGGAGAGAGTTAGAAATCATAATGTGCTGAGAGAAGTAAAACAAGTGATAAAGTGTTAGGCACAGGCATTTAAAGTTGTTTGGCATAGGTGCAGGTCAATGAAGCGCAGAGATGTTTGGCATGGATAGAAGTAAAGCACAAGGCAA
>JASDQU010438599.1:69830-81243 GCA_032191745.1 Picea mariana
TTGTATGAATGAGCATGATTTTTCATAAAGGGAGAGAGTTAGAAATCATAATGTGCTGAGAGAAGTAAAACAAGTGATAAAGTGTTAGGCACAGGCATTTAAAGTTGTTTGGCATAGGTGCAGGTCAATGAAGCGCAGAGATGTTTGGCATGGATAGAAGTAAAGCACAAGGCAAAGCATGAAAGCTGACATAGCAAATCATTAGATGTTGAAATTAGCTCAGAAACTCAATATAACATTCACTGATTTCAACCTCCTAGTAAGCTTCAACAGTAAAGCATAAAAACCCAATACAGAACTGTGCTTAATGAGCAGAAATACTAATGTCATATATCTGATACTAAAAACCAGCAGCAGAAAATAACTGAACAATAGACAAATTTACACATTTGGCACATGAAAATTCTGGGCTATGCACCATGAAGAAATCACAGAAAAGAAATGACAGCTTAAGGAGTAATTTCTTATTCAGCTCTAGGGAAAATCAGAGATTTACAACAGCAACAATATCAGCATGAAATACAGACTTATCTCACTCTCCAGCACAATATCCCTCTAGAAAACAGTGCCAAACTGTGTTCTGAACAGAATGCCTTGGATATACGGCCTGTACAGCCCAGTACAGTCAGCAAACAGCCACAAAACGCCTAGAAAATCATGCCAGGGAGCTGCTGTACAGTACAGTACCCTTCGGTATGGAATACTCCAGCAAAACTGTCTTGGAATTCGTGCCAAACTGTAACAGAGCTGGCTGCCTTGAATTCCGTGCCTTTCTCTTGCTGTATGGCCAGCATTCACTGCTGCATGGCCCTTCCTATAGCAGCTGTACGGACAGTATTTAATGCTGCAATTTCTTTAGAGATGCATGCCAATCCCTTACCTAGGGTTGCGTGCCAATCTCCCTTGCAGATGCCTTTCCCTCCAAGCTAAGAAACCTCTATTGGAAAATGTGACCTTTCACCTTCCCTCCAAGATCTCCTCAAGATGTATGCCCTCTCTCCCTCAAGTGCTGCCTTTATGCAATTTTAATGTGTAACGCCTCTAATTCTTGGTCTCCCTTGAGTGACTCTTAACTTTCCCTTGAGATCAAAGGTCACGACTTAATCATTCATTGAGGTCACTTGAGTCACTAAAGTGACCCTCAACCTCATAAAGTCACTTTAAAGTTTACACAATAAAAAATAAAATATGCAACTTTATAAAATCACTTTATAAAGTTACTTTATAAAAACCCATTATAAAGTCACTAGGGAGACAAAGTGCTTGGTCACTTCCACATGTTAGGCGCCGCCTATGCAAAAGTACCTCCGAGCTACCAATTCTAACATTAGAGAGTGGAGGCAACTCATTGGAGCATTGATGACATTGTCTACTTTGATCATTGATCTAATCAACTTTAATCGTCAGATTTAAGGACACCGGCACAGCCAACCTCAAAGAGGTAAAACTGGAATCAAGGAGCCTGACCTAGTCAGAATTGATCACCTATCCAGTTATCTATTTATAGAACGCAGCCTCTCTTGGATGAGCATATTGATCAGAGTCTGTCATGAGTGTGATTTTAATTGATCTGTTCATGAGATATTTGTAATAGGTAAGCCAGAGTGTTGTAAGTGTGACCCTGGGAGTTGTAAATGGATTTGTTGAGTGAGAGATTGTGTTGTACAGTCTGAGATCTAAAGTCATTGAAGGCATTGTTGTACTCTATTGTATCTGGTTGTAGATTTGCAGTTTTTTAGTTAACAAAGTTAACTTTTCTGCAAATCCTGGAGTACTTGAGTTTCATGTGGGTTGAACTACCTGATCTACATGTTCATAAAGTCATTTGAAGTTATGTGCATTTCTATTAGCAGTGACACTTGGTTAATATCTTAGCACAGTGTTAACATTCTTGGCAGTCCTTTGAAAAAAATGGTGCACTACTGTAACTCAGTAAACTCTACAAAAGAAACAAGCTGAATTGTTGTGGAAGGAACAGTGAGTTCATCACAATGTGTTCTGTTGGTTGTGCGAGCCTTAAATTACACTGGTATCAAAGCTTAATATTTATTTGGGTGCGTTTATCATAGTGCTTAGCACACGATAGGGCTTTCCCCATTTAGTTTTGGTGTGTTAGACCCAAAATCTGGCCAGTTGAAATTTCTAATAGCGACCCCATTGTGCATACAAAATGATTTCCCAAAAGATGATATTATTGAGAAAGCTTTGGGCTTTTCTTAGAATCGAGAATAATCTAGATGTCAATCTATTTAAATTTTTTGTAATGCCTAACTAGAAAAGACTGTCCGTTATCTCTGCCATGTGCAATCGATCTTTACTTCCTATGGTAACACAATTACCAATAACACCACATTATTAAACAAATTTGACCACTTCATTTCACATTGAAATTTCTTTGTATTATATTATAAAATCAGAGAGGTATGAAACGTTTACAATTGTAATATACAGTAAACTAACAGTAGACTAAACTACCCTACAAAAAACCTTTCAGGTGACCAGCATATGAAAATATCATAATCCAGGCTATTAATCAAGGAAAAACAAAATTGGCAATAATTAATGGCACTGCTGGTTGATAGTTTCAGTGAAGATTCTCCAAACATGCCAAGCCAAGCTTTCCATTGGATCTGGTGCTCTAGTTTAGACTTTGACATTAATATTCAATAAGCTCAACTGAAGCTGAAGACCCCATACCTGGACAATACAAACTTCCATGAATTGTGCTCTGGTAGTACATGTTCCTTTCATTAGCCATCTTACCCCTACGTCAATATCCTCTATCCAGTCATCAAGAAAGGATTTTCCTACTATAACCTTAATGGATTCCACCCTGCCACATGTTGTGAACTCAGAGAAGCCAAACAGTACAATAATCCAATGCCTTCTTAAGTTCTTCATGATAGTAAAGAAGCCATCTCCCTCAAATCTAGCAATCCAACCTTCCACTATAAGATATTCAATGTGATAAAGCAACCACTTCTTTGTCTTCTCAGCAATGGCCATCATTCCTAGACACTCTTCTCTCTGAGATTTTGAGATCACTTTCTCTAAATCAACTGCCTGAACTCATAGCAATTGTAAAAGAGTCGTTGTAATTACTAATGATAACAATGTTGATGTTTTGTAGCTTCAGGCAGGTATTCTCACATAGCCTTGGTGTCAGGCATGTGAGAATCTTCGTTGACACCTGATTGCACTTTCATTTTGGTGAAAACTCCCTTGGATTGGAGCTTGGGGCCTCATGGGTTTGTCGATGGGCTTTGTGGGCTTGTGATGGGGCTTCACACCCACATGCAAGTCTAATTTGATGTTGAGTTTGTGTCAGGGCTTCACACCCACATGCAGCAATTAATTATTCCAATTAAATGTTGAGTTGTTTAAGGGCTTTTGACACACACCTTTTGAGTTGTATAAAAGGACATGAGGTGTGAGAGAGATCATTATGCTCTTGTGCATCCTGGGTGACCTCAGCCAGCGTGGGAGAGACCTTGGTGACCTCAGTCCAGCCATGGAGAGGGCTGTGATTGGCCTCATTTCTGTTGTCTCCTTTGTTTTGGGCAGGTAAGCTTGGAGAGGAGAGAGGCCGAACCTCAGTCCAAGTGCAGGGTCTGTTTGGGGCTGTTTCTGTGTGGATTAGTGCAGAAAGGAGGGGCCAAGTGAGACCAGACCTCGGCCCGCAGGTAGAAGGGACCTGTAGCAGCAGACTGCACCTGAGTTAGGGTGCAGGTGCCAGGAACCTTTCCTGTAGCAGATCCGAGTACAGGAGAAGGCCGGGCAGGGCCTGTGTAAGGGTTGCTGGTGGACTGAGGGTTAGCCGCAGGTGTGAGGGCATTGTCTGGGGGAATCCATAGTCTAGGAGAGGCTCGGCCTGCCATTCTTGAAGGTCCGCCCAGCTGAGAGAAGCCAGCCAAAGCAGTTGGAGGCTCTAGCAGGGCTCGGCCAGGTGCCAAAGGTAGCCACAGGCCTCTAAGAGAGTTGGACAGCAGGTACAGGGGCAGAAATAGGTGCTGGAGGGTTCGGCCAGCAAAAGGGAAATTTAGCAGCAGGTTGGAAGGCTGCTACAGCAGGTTCTGAAGGCAGTTTTGGGCTGTCACAGGTCTGTAGGGAAGGGCTGATTGGACAGCAGCCCTCGGGACAGTTGTGCAGCAGGCCTTGGACATTTTGGACACTTTGGCACAGAAATCAAGAAGGATTTCTGTAGTGATGTACTGTAAGTGTACATTGTTATTTTGTCATTTTCTTGTGTAAGAGTAAATTGGGCCATTGTCCCTGGTACGGGAGCCCATTTGTTATGAGCCTTGTTTTGGGTTTAAGAACAAGTGATTTGGCATTAAATTGCTGTGCACTTGTGGATGATCTAATTGCTGGTTTACTTTCCGCTGTGCTATGTTGTTAGGCATCTCAGTGTGTTTATTTTCACAGTTCAAATTGTGTTAATTTGTGTATACTGTTGAGAACCTAGACCAGACCTGAGGTGTGTGCACACCAAGTCTGGGTACACTCCGAATTCTAACAAACAATGGATGACAAAATGGAGATTATTCTGGGATTTGGATAGTGAGAGTGGATAGTGACAGGCAATTTTAACTCATAACTTGCTTTACAATTTGAATTCTTGAAATACAAATGAGGATCAGGAACCATCTACTCTTCTTTCAATCTGGCCATGTCGCTAATATTTTTGAGAGTTAATCTGTTTTTATTATGGCAGGATAATCCAATGAAATTGTAAAGGATTTTCCAACAGATGGCTACATTACAATACCCAATAGGATTTACCCCATCCCCTTATATGACACATGGCTTCGGCTCATGCTTGCGCCTTGCATGGCATGGAGGGATACTATTTCAACCCTTACTATCATTAAAATAACTTTAACCAAAGGAAGCAAATATCTTGTGCACTCACTTGAATGTTTCTAGAAAATATGCACACACCATTCCCATCTACCACATTTTATCATCCATAAAAATGTTTCCCTGTCTATAGTATATACATCTATATATATAGGAAAACAATTATTCAAATTAGCAGTTATTTCATGATTCTCTGTATTTGCAATATTTGATAATTTGTGATTTATCATACAACCCGAGTCCAACATAGGGATGGTCAATGGCACATTAGCAAGGGATCTCAGTCACCTCAAGCCAGATTTAAAAGAAGGGATAATGTTTTCGGAATGTCACACTAATTCATATAAATTTCTTTGATGCATACATGTGCCAGCTTCAAGTATCTCTGTCCAATCTTCTTACATGGAGGAGAAAGCCATAAATACCACATCATCCAGAATTGTATGGATGACAGAGGACTAGGCCAGGGGGGGGTAAAGAAAAAATAAAGTCTGAAAACATCTCCCACCAATGAACAAGCAAAACATCAGTTCATCAAGCCAAAAAAAGGATTGCTGCCTAAATTCACTGAAGTATTGTTCCCAATTATTGACACAGAGTCGAGAACCTACAAGCATATCGGCAAATAAACTTGAACCCTAATCTCAAACTACACTTAAAAACTAAGGATATCTCTAAAAACTTGTAGAAAAAAGTAGTAGATACTAAACGAATCATGCAATGTTTCAGACAACATGAAAATCCCATGTACACTTGGATAGAGTCCAAAGGTATTATTTCCAACAAGTTATAGTGGCATAATATCTTCCAAAGCAAATGTTAGTTTGAAGATAAAAGAATGTTAGAAACGTGAATCCTGAGCTTCCAGCAACAATTAGTGAACATAGATTTACCATTTGGAGCAATGATCAAAACAGGTAATCACCACAAACAGAATCCAACAGAGAACCATGCCTACTTTGAGGCATACTTCGAAGCTTGAAGAAACAATGCACATTGCTAAAACGTTCATTAAGAGAAATGCTCACCACATCTGCTATGACGAAATCTATCTCCTTCATGAAATTCTCTCTGCGGCGTTCTAGCTCTGCTGCTGTCTGCAACACAATTGCGTATGATCATCAATAAACCTATGGTAGTGAGATTATATCTGCAATTCCAAGGTCAGAACACTGAATACAACTTTTCCTGCCTGGCACAACAGAGGGACAAACAAGCTCCTTGCATTTATAACTATTAACTTCCCTCAAACATAAGAAACATTGAATTTTTACAGCATACACCGCAAAATCTAGGTTGGCACGTGCCATGGGCTATCAATGATTCAATTCCTAGAGGTCGCACCAAAACAGAACAAAATACAACCACCAAGTTAAAAATATCCATTGTCTTTAAAGTAACAAGTATCTCATCAAAAAGGTTTGTATTAGATGTATAGGTCTATTTTGATGGTGCCAGCCAAGGGGATCCATCAATCAGTGGTGCAGGGGGTGTTATCTTCCTTTGTAATGTTCACAATATAAATTTCAAGGCTGGATTGGGAAGAGGTTCAAACAATTATGCAGGGCTTATCGCCCTCAAGCTGGTATTGATGTTAATAGCTGAAAAAGGTGTGCAGAAGGTACAATTTTTTGGTGATTCCCTTGTTGCAATAAATTGGATGAATGGGGTTCATAATTTACAATCCTATATTTTGAGACCCTTGTTTGAGGAGGTACATTTGGCAAGATCAGTTTTTAATCATATCTCCTTTCAACATGTCTTCATAGAAAAGAACTTGGAAGCTGATGTTCTTTCTAAGGCTGGATTGCAGTTGGATGCTGAAGTATTGCACATACAGGAGACTATTAAAGGCCATACTTCAGAATATTTCCATACTTCTCTTTATTAGGGCAGTTTCTGTTGTTCTGTTCTCTTGCAGAAGCTGTATTGAGACTCGGGAGACCATTATGATGCTTTGATAGTCCTAATGAATTTTTTGGACTGTATGTAGCTATTGTTTTATTACATTGAAGACCTTTCTGGAGTATACTGAAGGATAGACAATGTATGATCTTATAAAGCTTCCCGTCTGGGGACATTTTTGAAATGCAAATACGCATCTATGGAATGTATTTTTGTTATCAAGCTACAGAATCACTATTTAATGTATAAGCTGAAATTATTATTTTCTACCCTGTTTGATGTTTCTTTAAGAAAATGCAAAGATACATTATAATGATATATAACCATAAAGTTATTTAAGCTTAATACAGAAGGCCTGTTGGTGCCTCATCTCCAGATACTATGAGAATGGGGTGCAGTTAAAAAATGCCCCAGGGAATAGAACCAATTGGAATGAGAATGCAGGATCAAACAGGATATTCTTAGTACATGTTTTATGCCACAAAATTATAGAATCTAGCATACAATACAATGTTGGTAGTAGATTGATGGCTATTTTGTATTGAATATCTATTAGTATTTACTATTAAGTCACTTTAACAAGGATAATACTGATAAAGGATAGCTGAAACTTCTCAGAAAGGGAAGAAACAGACTTGATTCCCTCCCACAGAAGGAAGAATCAAGTTAAATTTAGATAGAGTGGGCAAAGCTAATCAGGACCAGAAGGAGAGGGAGGACAGAACCACACAGGTAAAAATTTGGCTGTCTATGTACAGAATTTGGGCTCACAAACCAGCAAGAAGGCATAAATAAAGGCTTTAAAGGATGGCATTAATACCTGTATTAAGTTGGGATACAAATCTCCCATAGTTGAAGGAGACTCATTAACTATTATATATTTAATGCAAGGAACCGAGAAGCTATCTAACTAGAAGTTAGAAGCGCAATGTAAATGGATCAAAGAGGCCGCCACAAAAGAGATGGAAATTGAATATGTCCACATTCAGAGAACAGCGAACAAAGTAGCTGGCTGGACTGCCAACAAGGCACTCTTGATTAACGATTGGGATATTCATATGATAAGAGTGAACAGTTGCACAGAAGGCGATTGAGAAAAGGTATTCAGTGATTCAAATCAATCACGATTGAAATTATTGAATTACAACATTAGACTTCTAGGGCCAAAAGGCATTTTTACTAGGCTTTTATTTTTTAAAGATTGGCAATGTTATCACAGGATTTGTACTTGTGCAAAGCCTCCACAAGATACCTATCTGTGTAACAATTGGAAGTTTCTACCATTGTCACCTAAGTAGATACTTCTCTCGTTTTAGTGATGGAAGAAGGTCCAACAAAGGGAGGCTTCTCTGGTGACCTCAAGGGATCAAGTAGCAAGATTAGTCAAGCCTACAGCCCCCTATCTTGGTCACCTAGATATTAAGTCTAGGTCTAGGAGAGGTAAGGAAGATAACGAGGTAATTGGTTCACATGTACGAGACAATAAACAATCCAAAGCATAATATAGGCAATCACCAAATTATATAGCTCATTAATGACCTCTTAGACACTAGATAATCAAATAAACCAATGGCTGCAAAATTACAGCAGTAAGATAATGTATAACAGCGATTAATATTTTGTAACAGAAATAGGAGAAAGTACCCAGAGATATAGCAATTGAGCATAAGAATTAAGCCTTCAACATGTACAATAACATCCAATTGCTAGACTATAATTCTGAGTATCTTTAGCCACTAGTTCAAGTAAGTATGCAGCAATACGATCAAACCCTCGTGGCTGTAGCAAACATTTATAACAGCAGCAATAAATATCATTTGTTTGCCAAAGTTAGAGTTAGTTAGGTTAGTCAAACAGCATGGAGAGAAAGTGTAGTAATTCTAAGAATGTTTTCACCACAAGGAGAACTCTAGACTAGTGTCGTTGACTTTCAAGGGCTGTGGAGTAAAGCATGCAACACTTTGAAGAAAGACTTAGATAATCAAGAAGAATAAGGTTCAAACTCTAAGGTGCAAAGCCTTTTGGGTCTAAGGACTAAAACCTTCAAGAGAGTGATTTCTAGGGTGCAAAGCATCTTGGACCCTAGACGTCATTTTCCCTCTTCTAGATAACCTAGGTCAAGGATCAAATGACTAAGATCAAAACCCTAAGGTGCAAAGCCTCATGGGCCTTAGGCTTTTGAATCTTAGCAAGAGACTAGGTATCTTAATGCTTTCACCAAACCAGGACAAGTGATGCAGGAGCATCGTTGGCAAGCACGCGGAGCAGGACCACTCAGCACATGGGAATCTTTCTGGAATCTCAACGCTGGCAGTCTCGGTGAATATTGTGAGGCACGTCTGAACCCAACGATTTTGAAGCACCCCTGAACTCGGTGCCGAAAAAATCTTTGAAGCACGCTTGAACGATTGCGAGCGAAGTGGGAGTTTCCACTCCTGCTCTGGAATGTGACCGATCTAAGATAGTCGTTAGGTTAGGTTTTGGAGTATCCAAGTAGTCGAGGGGAACCCTAAGAACCCTCTGAGGCTAGCTGCAAGTTAGTAGGAGATTTTTGACTTTTCGGTTTTTGTTTTGATTATAGTTGTAGCCATTTTCAACTTTGAATATAACAAAAGAAAATTGACCCAATGCATGGTGTGGACATTGCTTGCAATTCCCTGTTATTGTGTTTTCATGAATGAATGAATGAATTTTGTTATGAGTAGATGGAACTGTGAATGTTAGGATAAGTTTCAATTGTTTCTCTTCTGATTGAAGTGGTGCAAGGTGTGCACACAGAACGCAAGGAGTGCGTTGACGGGATCTGTTTCAGTTCCGAAGCTCAGAAGAAATAGCATGAAACTTCCCTTTCCAAGGAGTGCAAAGACACTGGTGCAAGGCGTGCACAGTTGTCCGCAAGAATTCAAACCTTGCGTAAAGATCTGGTGCAAGGAGTGCACAGATCCGAGGTTCAACTAAGCATCGAAGGAACTTTGTAAGAAGTCGAAGAACCAACAAAAGGAGAACGCCAGGAGGGCGAGAGGAATTTCCCTTCGAGAAATCCTTCGGATCTGAGTTATCAAATCCCTGAAACGCAAGGAGTGCGCGGGAAGTCGAAGTCTTCACAAGACCAAGCTCAGGGGGAATAACACTTTTCATAAGTGTTAACGAGATCCAAGAGTCAGACTCGTCGGAGGAACAAAGGTTCAAAACCTTTGAACACTTAGAAAGTCTTCCAAGTCAGAGAAATCAGAAGCTCAGGAGGAGGAGCGACGTCGACTGTTGGATCACAGCATAAGGACCAACAGCCGTCTGATTGAAGACAAGGTACGCGAGCTTTAACGCTTCGTATACACAGGGGAGAGAACCCACCAAGATTTGAGACTTGAAACTTCCGAAGTCCTGAGTTCCGGATTTCCGAAGTGAAATCTCCGTCGTCCGATCATCCGAAGCACGCTGAGCCGTCAGATCGTCCGAGGTGAACGTCCGGCGTTGRATCGCCAAGGAGGATCTGAGTCGTCAGATATCGCGAACTCAGGAKGAATCAAGTTTGAAACTTGAGATTCCCAAAGCGCRGAGTGTCGAAGAGCCGAGAGTCGTCGATCCGTCGGAGGACACTTATCAGCAGATCGCGAGCTCCAGGAAATTTGTCGTGGGACTTTCARTTTGAGAACTAAGGTTGTCGAACCCGAAGGCCCGAAGACCTGMAGTGAATCTGGAGCGTCGGATCTGGAGGAGACGTGGCGGAGATCTGAGAACTCCRGGTAAAGTCCCGAAGCGATCTCTAGCCGTCAGATTCAGGGAAGACGTGGCGTGAATCCGTGTACTCCGGGTAAAGACCCAAAGTAATCCTCAGTCATTGATCTAGGGGAACACGCGTCAGTCGATCACACCCTTCGGATAAAAGCCTTGGCGCGAGGGTGAAGTTTGAGATTTGAAATCTTTGAAGTCTGAAACCTAGAGGAGATCTCAACCGTTGATCGAGAGGAGGGTCTCAAACCGTTGATTCAAGTTGAAAGGTCAACCACCTGAAGTGAAGGTAGGACCGTTGGTCTTGAGGACAGGTGTTCGCAGATCACCCGCTCCGGAAGATTGGAGTACGAAAGAAGGCGAGGTTTTGAGATTTCAAAACCTCGATGTCTGGAGAACCGCAGAGATCACAGTCATTGATTCAAGGGGACAAGTGTCAGCAAATATTTCGCTCCGAAAGATTGCCCTGCAAAGGAAAACAAGGTTTGAAACTTGAGAATTCCGGAGCCCGGAATTCCGACTCGACCACAGTCGTCCATCTGGGAGGAGGAATTCCAAACCGTTGATCCCAAGGAATAGATCTCGGTCGTCCGTTTGAAAGCACCGTCAAGATCGTGAGATCGACAATCATCTCGCATTGCAGGGACAGGAGTTCCGCAGACTTTAAGAAGTCGATGGTGGGCCGCAATCCATACCATGGTTTCACCAGGAGGACACGTGGAGGCTCGAGGAGAATTGCAGGCCCAAAAGTAGTTTGACTTCAAAATGCTTGTGACCGCACCTGCAATCGCGTGGTCATCGCCAAGGTCACATCGGAGGAGGGGCCGAGAGAAAAGGCGCTAACGCCCGATACTCTGAGGTTTTTTCATAGAGCACGAAAAGAAAGGTCGCAGGTGTCGAGAAGCCTACGCATGGAGCC
>JASDQU010438599.1:81263-92938 GCA_032191745.1 Picea mariana
CAAAAGTAGTTTGACTTCAAAATGCTTGTGACCGCACCTGCAATCGCGTGGTCATCGCCAAGGTCACATCGGAGGAGGGGCCGAGAGAAAAGGCGCTAACGCCCGATACTCTGAGGTTTTTTCATAGAGCACGAAAAGAAAGGTCGCAGGTGTCGAGAAGCCTACGCATGGAGCCCAGAGGATTTGTGTTTAACACAAAACGAGACCGGTGGGGTTTCAGAGGGTCAACCGACTCCAGAATCGAAGATCCTGACCAGGAGGTCTCACAGCCCTCAGGAGGGAAGGGGGTCTGCGTCAAGTGGTATCAGAGCCGAAGTTTTGCTTGCAGACAGCAAGCAAAGGAGAAGAGACAAAAGAACTCGAAGTTGTACTCTGTGTGTGACAAACAGTCAACACAATGCCACCAAAGAGACGAGTGGAACCACCTTTATCCAATCGAGCTGTAGAAAGGGAGATGCGAGAACTTCGTGCAAGATTAGAGGCGATGGAGGCAACGCAGAGAAGAGCACCTGATGCTAGAGACATCAGCGATGCAGAGAACGAAGAAGTAGAAGCCGAAGAAGTTGCAGGAAAGGAGGTTGTCGAAGAACGCTTGCTGAGAGCAGTTGCTAGATTGAGAGGCAGAGCCAAGATAGAGGTCCCAATGTATGAAGGCAATTTAGATGATGAAGAGTTGTTGGATTGGGTGAGATCCATGAACAAACATTTCAACTATGAAGAGGTCGATGAAGAGAAAAGAGTGAAACAGGTTGTCACCGGGCTAAAAGGACATGCAACATTGTGGTGGGATGAACTGCAGGCTCAGAGGAGAAGCAAAGGCAAGCAGAAGATAAAATATTGGGACAGAATGGTAGCCAAGCTGAAGGCTAAGTTCATGCCCAAATATTATCAGATCAATCTGTTCAAGAAGATGCAGAACCTAAGACAGAAGGGGATGACAGTTAAGGAGTACACAGAGGAGTTCTATAGGCTAAACATCAGAACTGAACAAAGGGAGAGAGATGAAGAAAAAGTTGCCAAACATATTAATGGCCTGAGATATGAAATCCAGGATGAGCTCAGCATGATGTCAATAAGGACAGTGGAGGACGCTTATCAGTTTGCACTGAAGGCAGAGGAGAAGTTGGCCAGAAAACAAAGCCAGCGAGGAAGAGGCAAAAGCCCAGCCCCAAACAAAAGCAAGGGAGTTACCCATGACAAGGCACATAAGTCTCTAAGGACGAGGCTGAGAAACCACACAGACACTCAGAAAGAGGAGGAAGTTCTCGAGGAAGACAGGGTGGTGGAAGAAGTTCTTCTAGAGGAAGAGGAAGAAGAGGAGGAGGAGAAGTAAGATGCTATGCCTGTGGAAAGACAGGGCACATGTCTTGGGAATGTCCCGAGAAAAACAAAGAAGGAGGAGGTGAAGCTCACATTTCAGAAGCACAGAGAGGGAATGTTGAAGCAGAAGGAGCAGAGGATGGAAGATCCCTGATGTTGAGGAAGGTTCTCTTAAAACCAGAGGCAAAAGTTGAAGAGCCAGTGCAGAGGAATAGTCTCTTCAAGACAGCTTGCAAGACTAAAGACAGAGTATGCAAGGTGATAATTGACAGTGGGAGCACTGACAATCTAGTATCCACAGAGATGGTGGAGAAATTGGAGCTAGAGACAACTGCACATCCGAAGCCATACAAAGTCTCATGGTTGCAGAAAGGACACCAGGTAATGGTTACTAAGCAATGCTTGGTTGAATTTAAGATAGGAGGATATAGAGATGAAATTCTATGTGATGTAATTCCCATGGATGTATGCCATATTTTGTTGGGAAGACAATGGCAATTTGACAGGAATGCCATTCATGATGGGAGGAAGAATACATACAACTTAGAGAAGAATGGTAGAACACACATGTTGTTGCCAATAGAGGAGAAGAAAGTGAAAGAGGAAGCCACCACAAGCATACTTCTCATGAGCGGGAAGGAACTCCTGAAAGAAGTCAAGAAAGAACAGGAGATGCAGTTTGTTGTGGTGAGGAAACCCGGAGTTATCCTTACAAGTACTTAAATGGATGATTTGCCTGAAGAAGTTCAAGAATTGTTGGATAATTTTTCTGACATAGTGGTGGATGAGCTGCCTAATTCATTGCCACCCATCAGAAGTATCAGCCACCATATTGACTTAATACCAGGAGCAAGTCTGTCGAACAAAGCAGCATACAGATTGACACCTCGAGAAAATGAGGAAGTGAAGAACCAAGTCCAGGAACTGTTAGACAAGGGTTTGGTCATAGAGAGCTTGAGTCCATGCGCAGTACCAACTGTGTTGAGTCCAAAGAAGGATGGAGGATGGAGAATGTGTACAGACTCAAGAGCCATTAACAAGATCACCATCAGGTATAGATTTCCTTTACCAAGAATGGATGATTTAATGGACTATTTAAATGGAGCAAATTTCTTTTCTAAGATAGAGTTGAAAAGTGGATATCACCATATTAGAATGAGAGAAGGTGATGAGTGGAAGACAACCTTTAAGACAAATGAAGGTTTGTATGAGTGGCTTGTTATGCCATTTGGCTTAACAAATGCCCCGAGTACTTTTATGAGGTTGATGAATGAGATACTGAAAGATTTCATTAGCAAGTTTGTGGTTGTATATCTGGGTGATATACTGATCTTTAGCAGGACTAAAGAGGAGCATTTGAGGCACCTGACACTAGTGATGAGGAGACTACAGCAGAAGAAGTTGTTGATAAATCTAAAGAAGTCCTCTTTTATGAAGACATAACTCATTTACTTGGGTTTTATGATCTCTTCAAATGAACTGAAGATGGATCCAAAGAAGGTGAAAGCAATCAAAGAATGGACGTCGCCGAAGAGTATGTTTGAGGTAAGGAGCTTCCATGGATTAGCAAGCTTCTATAGGAAGTTCATCAGAGACTTCAGTGGAATTTGTGCGCCAATGATGGATACAGTGAAGAAGAAGCACAAGTCTTTTAAATGGACAGAGGAAGCCGAGAGGAGCTTCAATATACTGAAGGAGAAAATAACAGAACGACCAATTATGGTCTTGCCGAATTTTGAAAAGACATTTCAGGTGAGATGTGATGCAAGTGGAGTTGCAACTGGAGCAGTTTTGAGCCAGGATAATAGACTTGTTGCCTATTTCAGTGAGAAGTTGAATGAGACCAAGAGAAAATACTCCACGTATGATAAGAAGTTTTATGCCATAATTCAAGCCTTGAAGAAGTGGAGACACTACCTTGTCCCACAAGAATTTGTCTTGTATAGCGATAACCAGGCTTTACATTCATAACCAGACAGGAAAAATTGAATCAGAGGCATGCAAAGTGGGTTGAGTTTATGCAGAATTTTACTTTTGTCATAAAACATATTGCTGGGAATGCTAACAAAGTTGTTGATGCATTAAACAAGAGATGTTTGATTCTACAAGAATTTCAGGTGAAGACCTTGGGGTTTGAACACCTTAAGGACATGTATTGTGATGATACAGATTTCAAGGAAGCATATGAAGCATGTGCAAATCCTGTGCTGAGAGAAAGAAGCCAGTGGACAGAGTATATGATTCAAGAGGGATTGTTGTTCAAGGAAAATCAGTTGTGCATACCAAAATGCTCAATGAGGGATAACCTTTTGAAGGAAAAGCATAGTGGAGGATTGGTTGGACATTTCGGCCATGATAAAACATTTGCACAGTTGAGCAGTTCATACTATTGGCCAGGTATGAGAACAAAAGTGATAAAGTTTGTGAACAAATGTAGAATCTGCCAACATGCAAAAGGAAAAAGACAGAACACTGGATTGTATCAACTATTGCCAATACCAGAGAGGCCTTGGGATGCAATAAGCATGAATTTTGTGTTGGGACTGCCAAGAACGCAAAGAGAATTTGATTCCATATTTGTGGTGGTGGATAGATTTTCAAAGATGGCACACTTTATCCCATGCCAGAAGACCAGTGATGCAACACATGTTGCAAATCTGTTTTTCAAGGAAGTTGTGAGACTTCACGGCCTACACAGAAGCATTGTCTCGGACAAAGACACAAAATTTGTTGGTCACTTTTGGAGAACACTGTGGAAGAAGTTGGGGACAGATTTGTCCTTCAGCTCAGCTTATCACCCTCAAACAGATGGGCAGACTGAGGTGGTAAACAGAAGTTTGGGAAATTTATTGAGGAGTCCGGTTACTGAGCACCATAATCAGTGGGATCAGATTCTGCCACAAGCAGAATTTGCATACAATGACTCACCAAATAGGAGCATGGGAAAGAGTCCATTCCAAATATTTTATGGAATGCAACCCAAGGGAGTATCTGAGTTGAAAGACTTGGAACAGAGTGAGATCAAGAGCGCTTGAGCAGAAGATTTTGCGGCAGAAATGCAAAAGCTCCATAGCCAGATCAGAGGACAGTTGCAGAGTTCTAACCAGGAGTACAAGTGCAGAGTTGATCAACACCGCAGAGAACTTCAATTTGAAGTAGGAGATCAGGTTCTGGCACATCTCAGGAAAGAAAGGTTCCCTAGGGGAACATATAACAAATTAAAAATGAAGAAAATAGGACCATGTAAGATCTTGAGGAAGTTTGATGCAAACGCCTATGAGATTGAGCTGCCAGATGATGTGGGCATATCGTCCATATTCAATGTTTCAGACCTGTATCCTTACAGGAAAGATGACACAGAGGGATCAGAAGATCAAGAGGAGGTCCAGTGGGAGAAACAAATGCCTATAGCAGAAAAACCACAGATGGAGAAGATTGTTGATCAAAGGATTGGCAAGAAGACCAGAAAGAAGACCTATTTTGAATATCTGGTCAAATGGAAGGGACACCCAATAGAAGATGTCAGTTGGGAAAATGAAGTTGATATCCAGAAGCATGGAAAGTCGGTGAAGGAGCTCATGGACAGGAGTCCATGAATTTTTGTCAAGGGGAGTATGATGCACGAGCATCGTTGGCAAGCACGCGGAGTAGGACCACTCAGCGCATGGGAATCTTTCCGGCATCTCAACGCTGGCAGTCTCAGCGAATATTGTGAGGCACGTCTGAACCCAACGATTTTGAAGCACGCCTGTACTCAACTCCAAAAAAATCTTTGAAGCACGCTTGAACGATTGCGAGCAAAGTGGGAGTTTCCACTCCTGCTCTAGAATATGACCGATCTAAGATAGTTGTTAGGTTAGGTTTGGGAGTAGCCAAGTAGTCGGGGGGAACCCTAAGAACCTTCTGAGATAAATAGAGGTTATGTACGCCCAAATGAGGCTAGCTGCAAGTTAGTAGGAGATTTCTGAGTTTTCAGTTTTTGTTCTGATTATAGTTGTAGCCATTTTCAACTTTGAATATAACAGAGGAAAATTGACCCAATGCATGGTGTGGACATTGCTTGCAATTCCCTGTTATTGTGTTTTCATGAATGAATGAATGAATTTCGTTATGAGTAGATGGAACTGTGAATGTTAGGATAAGTTTCAATTGTTTCTCTTYTGATTGAAGTGATGCAAGGTGTGCACACAAAACACAAGGAGTGCATTGACAGGCTCTGTTTCAGTTCCGAAGCTCAGAAGAGATAGCAYGAAACTTCCCTTTGCAAGGAGTGCAAAGAGACTGGTGCAAGGCATGCCCAGTCGTCCGCAAGAATTCAAACCTTGCGTAAAGATCTGGTGCAAGGAGTGCACAGATCCGAGGTTCGACTAAGCGTCAAAGGGACTTTGTAAGAAGTCGAAGAACCAACAAAAGGAGAACGCCAAGAGGGCGAGAGGAATTTCTCTTCGAGAAATCCTTCGGATCGAAGTTATCGAAATCCCTGAAACGCAAGGACTGCGCAGAAAGTCGAAGTCTTCACAAGACCAAGCTCAGGGGGAATACCACTTTTCATAAGTGTTAACGAGATCCAAGAGTCAGACTCGTCGAAGGAGCAAAGGTTCGAAACCTTTGAACACTTAGAAAGTCTTCTAAGTCAGAGAAATCAGAAGCTCAGGAGGAGGTGCGACGTTGTCCGTTGGATCACAGCGTAAGGACCAACAACCGTCTGATTGAAGACAAGGTACGCGAGCTTTAACGCTTCGTATACATAGGGGAGAGAACCCACCAAGATTTGAGACTTGAAACTTCCAAAGTCTTGAGTTCCAAATTTCCGAAGTGAAATCTTCGTCGTCCGATCATCCGAAGCAGGCTGAGCCGTCAGATTGTCCGAGGTGAACGTCCGGCATTGGATCGCCAAGGAGAATCTGAGCCGACGGATATTGCGAGCTCAGGAGGAATCAAGTTTGAATTGCAAGCTCAGGAGGAATCAAGTTTGAAACTTGAGATTCCCTAAGCGCAGAGTGTCAAAGAGTCGAGAGTCGTCGATCTATCGAAGGACACTTGTCAGCAGATCGCGAGCTCCGGGAAATTTGTCGTGGGACTTTCGGTTTGAGAACTAAGGTTGTCGAACCCCGAAGGCCCGAAGACCCAAAGTGAATCTAGAGCGTCGGATCTGGAGGAGACATGGCGGAGATCTRAGAACTCCGGGTAAAGTCTCGAAGCGATCTCTAGCCGTCAGATTCARGGGAGACGTGGCRTGAATCYGTGTACTCCGGGTAAAGACYCGAAGTAATCCTCAGTCGTTGATCCAGGGGAACACGTGTCAATCGATCACAGCCTTCGGATAAAAGCCTTGGCACGAGGGTGAAGTTTGAGAATTGAAATCTCCGAAGTCTGAAACCCGGAGGAGATCTCGACCATTGATTGAGAGGAGGGTCTCAGACTGTTGATTCGAGTTGAAAGGTCAACCGCCTGAAGTGAAGGTAGGACCGTTGATCTTGAGGACAGGTGTTCGCAGATCACCCACTCCGGAAGATTGGAGTACGGAAGAAGGCGAGGTTTTGAGATTTCAAAACCCCAAAGTCCGGAGAACCGCAGAGATCACAGTCGTTGATTCAAGGGGACAGGTGTCAACAGATCTTTCGCTCCAGAAGATTTCCCTGCAAAGGAAAACAAGGTTTGAAACTTGAGAATTCTGGAGCCCGAAATTTCGAATCGACCACAGTCGTCGATCTGGGAGGAGAAAGTTTGAACCGTTGATCCCAAGGAATAGATCTCGGTCACCCGTTTGAAAGCACCGTCAAGATCGTGAGATCGACAGTCGTCTCGCATTGTGGGGACAGGAGTTGCGCGGACTTTAAGAAGTCGAGGGCGAGCCGCAATCCATACCGTGGTTTCGCCAGGAGGACACGTGGAGGCTCGAGGAGAATTGCGGGCCCAAAAGTAGTTTGACTTCAAACCGCTTGTGATCGCGCCCGCAATCGCATGGTCATCGCCAAGGTCACATCAGAGGAGGGGCCGAGAGAAAAGGCGCTAACGCCCGATACTCTGAGGTTTTTTCGTAGAGCGCGAAAAGAAAGGTCGYGGGTGTCGAGAAGCCTGSGCAAGGAGTCGAGAGGATCTGTGTTTAACACAGAACGAGACCAGTGGGGTTTCAGAGGGTCAACCGACTCCAGAATCGAAGATCCTAACCGGGAGGTCGCGCAGCCCTTAGGAGGGAAGGGGGTCTACGTCAAGAAGCAAAGTATTGAAGGAGAGAAAGACTTATGTCTCCTTCCTAGGGTTTTACTAGAACAAAGTAACATGCAATAAGATAGCAATTAACAATTATACCATGAGTAAACCTATCCAATTAAAGAAAAGTACTCACTTATTCAAGTCGCTCTGCCAAGAGAAACCCTAGTTTCAACAAAAGATCATCCAAGAAAGTGAAAAGCATCCACAACAATCCTCCTCCAAGAGCAGCACAATAGATCCAAGAAGCCAAAGAGAGATAGCGAACTTTTTTAGAGTTCCCACTCACGAGTGTGAGGGAGTTGTGATGATGAAAAATGAATCCAAGTGCTTCCTCTATATATGTGAGGTAACAAAGCACTAATTTGTCCACATAGTTAAGTATAACAACAATAATTCATGTTACAAGTGGGGCCAACCCCTCAAAGTAAACTCTACAATGCTAAAACATGCAAATAATAAATCATAAAACCACACGTGTGGTGACGTCAAGCCTCCTAGAGGTGAAAGAGGGCCTACCAAAGCCATGTGTCATCATCCAAAGTGCAAGCAAGGTTGGAGAATTTCCATGCCACCTCAAATCATCATGTTGTGTCCAAATGGCAAGCAAAACCCAACATCTCCATCAAATCCTAGCATGACATCATCACCAAAAAGGCGCAACGTCCTAGGTGTGAAGGATGTTGTCTATGGTGGAGGAGGGTGTACATCATCTCTGCATGTTGTCCAAGCCAAACCAAGTGCAACAACCTCCATCAAATGGCTAGGTAATGTGTGGGTGCATTATCCAAAGTATGGGCTTCTTTCCCATAAGTGTCCCATCATGACCATATCTGTCAAATTCAAGCCCATATGTCCATCGTCCAAGGTCCAGAAGATATAAGAGCTAACATCTAAATGTGTCAAGCCACTAGGTGACTCAATGCTCTACATCACGCGTGCCATATTCTGCAATGAAGGCACAACGTCCTAGGTGAAAGCCTAGGCTGTTCTTCAAAGTACCATGTCAAGGACATCCAAATCAAAACAAAGAATGAAATCAAGTAAAGCCAATGTTCATAAGATATATCAATCCTTAGATCATACAAAGTAAATTGTTACTTAAGATATAAGCCACATAAACAGTTCGCATCAAGTATCCCCTTCAAATTTCACATTAGCTCGAGACTTTATGTAAGTTGGCAAGTTTGAATATGAGAGGACCTTCATTAGACCCTATTAGGTGTGCCAACCAAAACAGTGGAAGAAAAGGACCAAGTAGAGGGATATGTCCCAGGGGAAGTAGGAAAGAAAAGAACCCTTCAAGAGTAATTGTGATAGTGGTGCATATCGAGGTTACTTCATGGCTTATTGTGTCATTGAATCCACTTCTATGGGCGCCTTTGTGGAGGGAGCGCTTGCTCTTGAGTTACCACTTTCTAAGTGCTACGTTTTTCCAACCCCTTAATCTGCTTTTTTATTTTCCTCCTATCATATTTGCAAGTCCCATTTATAAGATTTCAAGCTATAGCATCACTGCTTGGGACTGGAGAGAACGCAGAAAGAGTAGAGCTCAAGTATGGACTAGCTTTTGAGAGTCCTTCGCTATTTTCTCTTTCTTTCATTAGCATTATTCCTTCTTTATTCTTCTTTTGCTAGCAGTTGCAATCAACCTCTTGGCCTTTAGCCCCTCTTCTCATGAGAGAATGAACCATGACCCATTTCCGAAGTTTAGTACACTGCGACAAGCTCCAGGATGGTAAGTGTTAAGTATGGTGGGGAAATGAACCGTTAACCTTGTGAGGGCCCCCCAATAGTACCCCTTTTCCTTGGGGGTGACAACACGCAACTAGGGCACAGATGTTGGCCACCAAGGTGAAACAAGGAAACAAACATAACTTCTTGAGCTTATGATCCATTATCCAACTTCAACCAATGATCCTCATTCACATGCCTAGTATATTGAGTACAACACTTCATATAAAAAAAGGACTTAACATACCTCTTGTTCTCTTTTGCGGAGGTCCTCATACTGGGCATGCCCCACCCAGACAATCTACCTTTTTCTGGCCACCATACTAAGTGTTGCAGAACACCTATATTATCTCTCATGACTCATGATGGTTGATCTTGATGAGGACCAAAGAATTGGCCTTTTAGAAACTCCAGATAGTTTGTGAGAAGAAAGTTGCTTTATTGCAGAGTGTTAATGACAAACTCCATGGTGAAGTTGCTTCCTTAAAGGAGAATCATGCCATACAACAGGATATTATTGCTCAACTTCAAGACCTAGGAATCCAACACCCAACTTAGCAATGAAGTTACTTCTTTGTAGCAGCATATTACTTCTCTGCAGCAGCATATTTCCAACCTCAATAGGAAGAACTTTTCCTTAAGAGGAAACTAAAATCCGACTTCAAGATGAGAACAAGTTCTTGCAGGACTCTATTATCCAGCTTTGTGAGGAGGTTGTTCCATTTCAGAGTGATAATGTCTACCTCTTTAATGAGTATCAAGACTTGAAGCACAAGTATCATCTTCGCTTTCCTCAATTGGGGGAGAAGGACAAGAACGTCCAAGATTTGTGACACCTCAATCAAGACCTTGTACAAGAAGTGATTTTAGAAGTACTAAAGGTAGGTTAGAGGAATTTTTTTAACCTAAGTTGCAGGAAATGCGCTAACCCCTCCATGTTTCGACGTCAAAAACGATTTGAAACGTCGAAACGGGTACAGTACGGTCGGGAAACGTCGTCGATCGTACCATACAGCGTTTCTCAATTTGGAAACGTCATACGATACAGCCGGCGGCGTTTCCTGGCCGTACCAGCCCGTACAACCAGAGTTTCGATCGTTCTAAGGCGTCTTAGAGGCCAAAAAAAAATAGGGACACTCATTTTTAAATTTTTTTATAATGTTTTTCTTGCAATATGATGTTTTATTTAAAAAAAAACTATATATATATATATATATATAGATATGGCATTTCCCCCGACGTTTCCATTTTTTGAGGGCCTGTTTCGTACCGTCCCGATTTTGGAAACTTAGAAACGTTTCCCCGTATCGTGCAACTTAGGTTCTAACAAATTGCAAAATTCTACCTCTTTCTTCCCTGAGAAAAAGAGTNATATATATATATAGATACGGCATTTCCCCTGACGTTTCCATTTTTTGAGGGCCTGTTTCGTACCGTCCCGATTTTGGAAACTTAGAAACGTTTCCCCGTATCGTGCAACTTAGGTTCTAACAAATTGCAAAATTCTACCTCTTTCTTCCCTGAGAAAAAAAGTAATCTTGTTGAGAGTTGGATGCATAGTATTAATGAGCTTGAAGAAAAGCTCATAGATGAAGCAAAGGAGCAAGAAACACTGCTTGACTATTTGGAGAAAGATGTTCACCAATTCTCAGGCAAAATTCTCTCTTTTATTGATGCATCTTCTTTCTTCTACATTTATTCCTGCATTTGTGGCCAGTCATGAGAAATCTTCTCCACCTATTGATGAGTTAAAAATACAAGAAAAAGACGAAGTTTTAGACAATTTTGATACCACTTCATCTCATGCACTATTGGCTACCCCTGAGTAGTGTCCTCCTAAGTTCAAAAAGCATACTAAAGGTTTTGGTTCCAAATTGTTGTGCTAGATTGGTTATGTTATCCCCGATATCTAGGGATAACTAGGAGATCATGTCTCGAGGCCCACAGGTCCTAGACATGGAGTACCGAGAGCAGGATTGACCTGAGCGTGGCCCTGGAGGGCCCATTCTTCTTCTTCTTCGCCAGACTTGTCCTGTTAGCAGCAGCAGCTTCCATCACCATCGGCTTGGACCTGCATCAGAGAAGACTCTTGCTCCATGAGGTAATTGGTCCAAGGTATCATGGTATGTGTCGTGTTTGATCATTATAACCTTCTTATATGTGCATCAGGTTCCTTACATTTCTGATAACTGCTTGGATCTTACACTAATCCACTTGACCATTGTTGGGGTAATTAACGGAGTGACCTAGCAAGCTGGTATTCATGGGTTTTGGTTAGCCACAAGGGGGGATTTGCAGAGCCATCGTCCGCTCCCACCATTCTATCATTTTACATCTTATCTCCCACACATCCATCCCATTCCCCTAGTCCGGCCATTAGGATGACCTTTTGAGGATTACACTTTGTC
>JASDQU010438600.1:0-16420 GCA_032191745.1 Picea mariana
TTTTTACCCTTGTTTCAGGTAGGTCACAAGTGATAGCTCTAAAGGAGTTACTATGATGATTGTTCTCGCTATTATTTTATTAGTATTATAAAGAGTATTATTCTTGTTTGTTGTTCCTCCCTTGTTGTTCTTGGTCTGGGAAAGTCACAGATGATAACCCTGAGGAAGCTATAGTGATGGTTGTAGGAGGCAACATATTAGATGATACATGGTTCAGACTATCCAATTTGTATACATGACCATATACATCCATGTACCAAAGAATATGAAGAAGAAGTTACTTTTGAGATACAGAGTATCTCATATGGAGATTGATTGTAAGGAGCATAAGGCTCCAATGATGATTGAACATTAGAATAGAACTTACAGTAGACTTGGTCAATGGATAATGAAGCCACGTTGACATGAAGCATAATTCGTTTGAAGTATGACTCTGTTTTTCATATTAAGACTTGGTATTCAACACCAAGTATATCCTGCAAAGACTATGATTTTTTTGTAGACTCGGAAGAAATCAAAACACAGAGTAAGCCTAATATCAGAAAGGATCAGATGGGAAAAGAGACATCTTCCAGGACTCGCAGACAAATGCCATGATTTGAGAAGACTAGATCGTAGCTTCAAAGACCTCTAGGAGACATGAAATCTCTTGAGAATATCCCCTTCTTTCAGTGACAAAGATGGAAGCCAGTCAGAAGGATTGGGATATGATTTTTGCCTTGAGACCAGAAGGGAAGTCAATGGTGACTTCCCAGATTGATCAAACAGATCAAGCATGCTGCAGATAATAGTATAACGATGTACAAAGCCTAATTTGTGTCCAGATAATTCTCCCATCAAGAGGGAGAAGACTATGACGATACACTTGCTCCAATAATCAGAAGACGTATATATAGAACAAACATGATTCATTAAAAGAAGTCGACACAATATGAGATTCAGAGGGAGCAGGTATGAAAATCCTTGTATTTGAGATTGATTTATCTCCAATACCATTTGGTGAAGTACATTAGTCGAGCCATGGAGACATGACTACAATAGAAGATTGGCTACCTCGAGAGAAAGGGGATAAGATACACTCAGTGTCAGTTATTGAGCCACTCACAGTTTCAGATGAAGTTGTTGCCGTGCTAGAGTAGAGGATTTGCTCTCAAAGTTCAACAACCACAATTGGCAATGGAGCAGTCATTCTCAGCTTCAAAACAACTGCAGGTGAAGACTCCTATTCCCAGAGGAATAGTTGCAGAGAGAGTAGAGAACATACTCTCAGTACTGAGACAGATAGTGATTTTCAGAAAGCACATAGAGCTAGCACATGATCGTGCAGATTAAGTTGCATCTAAGCAAGTTGAAGCAAGCTCCAAGAGCTTAGTATGGAAGGATTGATCTAGTTTTTTTATGATCTTGGGATTTATAGAGAGTAAAGATGATCCCAACCTTTACTTCAATATTTAGAATGATGGACCAGTTATATTGCTTCCATATGTGGATGACCTATTATTAACAGATGAATAAAATCTCATCACATATTGTAGGAAGAAGATTGTCGTTGAATTTGAAATGAGGACCTAGGCCCGATGCACTATTTATTAGGTCTTGAAGTATGGCATATCCTAGAAGAGATTTTCCTTAATCAAGGAAAGTATGTTGTGGAAATTCTGAAGATATTTGATATGATGGACTATACAGCCATGTCCACTCCTACAGAGACAAATATGAAGTTATTGGTTGATACTTCGTTAGAAATAGTTGATGTTACTCTATATAGAAAAATGATTGGTTCGTTGATGTATCTGACGAACACCAGACCATATATATGCTTTGTTGTGAATAACTTAAGTCAGTATATGGTGAAGCCCAGGTGTGTTCACCTTGTAGATAAAAAGCATGTGATGAGATACCTTAAGGGTACGTTGAACTACGACCTATGTTATACTGGAGACTGTGACTTCATATTGTATGGCTATAGTGATTCAGAATGGGTTGGAAGTGCTTCAGACAAAAAAATCACTTTAGGATGTTGTTTTAGTTTGGGGTCAGCCATGACTTCATGGAAAAGCAAGAAGCAGTCCAATAATGCTCTCATAATGACAGAAGTGGAGTACATTGCAGCATGTTCCACCAATTGTGAATCCATATAGCTTCAGAAGTTGTTGACAAGTCTGTTTGATCTGGAGATGGAAGATACCATGATTCTATGTGATAACCGTAGTTCATAAAGATCTCAGAGAACCCAGTGTTCCATGATAAGATGAAGCACATAGAGATTTGGTATCACTACATTCGTGAACTGGTGCAGAAGGGAGATGTAAAGCTCCAATATGTTGGCATAGATGATCAAGTTGAAGATGTGTTGACTAAGCCTTTGTCTCGTGTGAAGTTTGAGTACTTCCGAGACAAGCTTGGTGTTGTTCGAAAGGACCTCCCTTGAAAAGGGGAGGGATGTTGATGATACTATGGTATCCTCACCAAGAAGTGGGTAGAATAGTTATGATTTTATATCCTAGGGGATTGATCATCCCTGGGAAGATCCTGAAGGTCCGATAAGGATGGTCTGTCAGAGTACCTCTGCATGTATATGTTAGTTGTGGTAAGTAGTGGTAGCACAGTTAGGATTTTATATCCTATGGAATCTTATGATTCCTGGGCATATCCTGAAGGTTCTGTAAGGAAGGTCTGTCAGAGTACCACGTGGTAGCTCAGTTACGATTCTATATCCTAGGGAATATTATGATTCCTAGGCAGATCCCAAAGGCCCAGTAAGGATGGTCTGTCAAAGTACCACAAATATTTTTGTTGATACACCTGCCTCATTTTTTTTCCGCATGACGATGTTGATGTTCCAAATTCATGTTCTTGATGATGTTCATATTCCAGCTTTGTGTTGTTAATGTTGATGTTCCACCTTCGTGTTGTTGATGTTGATGTTCCAACTTCATGTTGTTGTTGATGATGATGTTACTCCAGCTTCGCGTTGCAGATGATGATGATGTTCAGTTTCTACTGATGTTGATGATGAGAAAAACTTATGATGACCTATAAATATGACATATAGTGTTCCAAATGTTGATGACGATGTCTCCTCCTCTTGATGTTGTATTGATTCCAGTCATTTGTTATTGATGTTTTCAGTAAAATACCCTTATTGTTAATGGGGAGTGTTGAAATATTGTAACTTAGAAGAATATTCTACCTAAGAGGGAATGTTGAATAATATTATTATATTATATTTATTAATTAGGCCATATTGTTCCTTTGGAAAACTCGACCCTTTTGTGCCTTGATAGTTAAATGTAAATTAAGAGGGTAAAGTGACAGGTCAGACTAGACCTAATTATAAGTTGGCCAGACCACTATTTATAAGAGAGGCCAGTGCCTCATTTGGATACACTCACCAATCAATTCTAAAATGCGCAAGTCTTGGAGGAGAAACTGTTGCAACTGGGGGTGACATCAAGGAGGGTTTTGGTCTATATCTTGGTATTTATTGGTTAATTGGTGCACTACTCTTCCTAGTGAAGGAGTAGAGGAGAATATTTTGCTCAGTATTTGGTCTATCTATATTGAGGAAGCTTTTTTTAGGTTTTCTCCCCCATGAGAGTTTCCCAAGATAATATGTGTGTCTCTATTGTTTATGTGATTGCCTCTCTTTCAATGATCTTATTTATGAAGCTAATGTGCTAAATGATTATAATAATAAAGAAGAATCATAAGTGCTAGATGTATAAGTAAAACTTCATCAATTTGGATATACATCGGAAAGTTTAAGAGAAAGTGTTTTTTATCTTCAACCTTTTTAGTATCACAGAAATAACAAATTCAATTGTCCAACACCTAATTTCACTATTCATCTACCAAAATTTGAATTCCATTATAAATTTTCATCTTTATCAATTTTAACATTTTCAAATACTTAATTATCTTCTCCCATCAGTCCTTTATGAAATTCAAAATCAAAAACACATGGGTGGACAAAGTAGTTAATTTTTTTTAGATTTAGTTAAATCAATATTCAATTAAAACTATTTAGATGAAAAGATTTAAATTTGGAAGATAAAAAGAGTAAATAACTTCCCTCTCAATTTTCAAAAGATGTAGTATAAAAGTTCTACTTTTTGGTATTTTTGGGGACATATTTTCAGATCAATTTTTCTTTAAAAATTTGTTGAAATTGCATATTTGAATTATTGGACTGTATAATCCTAGTGATTTAGAGGTTTTACAAGAAACTAAAACCATTTATGTATTCAAAAATACAATTTAAGCAATGGAAAACTATGATTTCGGCAATAAGAATTATATAATCAAATTCTAGTAATACTAGGCTTATCCAAACACCCCCACACTCTTTTACAATGATTGAAGGGAAATGGAAGTCAAATCCAAAATCTTAAAGAAAAACCATACTCTCAATCACTTTTTTCATAATTTCTTTAAATTCTTTGTTTCTCCTCATTTCCAAACATCCCCCACTCTATGGAAATGACTAGAGGAACGTGGCAGACAAATCCAAAATCTTAAAGAGAGATCATACTCCCAAACATTTTTTTGGGGAATTTATTTAAATTTTTTATTTCTCCTCATTAGAAATGAGGATATCTCTAGAGCTCTCATTGACTCGAAAAGTGAAAATTTGTTGTCGTTCAGTTCAACACAATGCGAGCGCATAGTGAAAATTGATTTTCATTGAAGCCTATCCAACCATTACCCATGCGGCACGTCGTGCATCCTAAAAGAGACAATGCACCAATCGATTGTGAACCTCGACTCCTTTGCATCGACAATAACTCCAATTTCCCTTCCTACTACTTCGATGGCAAGGGGAAGCCCTCCACACTTGTCACACACAACCCTGGTCATTTTTTGATCGATGTCTGATGGGACATTTCCACATGGGATCTTTAGTCAATGAACCTATGACATAGCGCCTTTGTTCATGGGATAGTAAAGAATATCCCTAATTTCACTAGATATTTGTAAATACCTCCAAAAATCATTTTGTTGAACCCCCTCCCAATACATCTTTTTAATAAAAGAAACCCCTATTTTTGTGGCTAGTTGTGAGGAGAGGTCATTCTGAAGGCTTGAAAAAGAGGAATACTGAGAAATGGTGATTCAGTGAACCAAAGAAATAAACCATCACGAAAGAGATCCCTCACCTTTTGGTTGTTGAAGAGTGTCTTTAAAAGAAAAGTTTTGTCGCAACCATCATTTCTAGCCACACCAATTCGTGAGAAGGTAGTTGATCACTAACTTCTCTAGCCTTTCAAGAGCATTGTGTTGTCCCACTATAAGGGGTTTGTTGATGAGAATACCCGTTGAAGTTACAGGTTCGGATGTGGTTGTCGGGGTATTGGTTGAAAAGAAGCTGCCAACTTGTCAAGGCTTCGATGCTTTTCTAAGAAGATGCCAACTTGCCAAAGCTTCGACTCTTTTCTTAATAGGAAATCGAAGAACAGTAAAGAGTATCACATTGAAGGGTACAAAGGAGATGGTTTTCCATATGAAAACGGTTCTGGCAATAGAAGACACTCTTCCAAAAACAATACAAACACACTGCAATACCAAGACCTCAATGAAGGTGATAAGAAATTGTGCAAAGTAAAATCCAATCCAATATAATGGCCCATATTACCGAAGTTTTTGGTATTTTCTACTAGACAAAGTATTGCATATTTCTACTACATGAAACTTATTATAATTTAGTATGTCAATTAGTAGTGGAATAGTCATTATTGGCCACTATCAGTTAATGTTGGTTGACTCACTGTTATTTTATTTAAGGAAAACCACGCCACCTAAAATAACCTATTGATAGTCTATAAGTGGGTAGATTTTCGCTCCTACTAGACGACTCTCCATTTTCTTGGACTGTTAACCTATGTCCTCACATTTAAAGGAAACAAACTCTTAACTAAACAAAAACAGTTTTAAATCGGATGACACTCTTCCAACAACAATACAAAGACACTGCAAAACCAAGACCTCAAGGAAGGTGACAAGAAATTGTGCAAAGTAAAATCCAATCCAAGATAATAGTCTATAATACTCAAGCTTTTGGTATTTTCTACTAGGCAAAGTATTGCATATTTCTACCACAAGAAACTTATTATAATTTAGTATGTCAATTAGTAGTGGAATAGTGATCATTGTTCGTCGACTCATCACCATTATTTTATCTAAGAAAAACCAAGCCACCTAAAATAACCTACTGGTAGTTAGTAAGTGGGCATATTTTCACTCCTAGATGACTCTCCATATTATTGGACCGTGTTAACACATAAGAATGATCATGTTATCCAAGTATTATGTCATACGATCAACTAACAACCTCCTTTGAGTGTGCAAGATATATTTGACTTGGTGTTGCGAACTAGTTAAGGAAGAGGGTTGGGGTTTAGGCAACTTGCAAGCATCTGAGTACAAATCTGAAATTACCATCATCAACGTCATAGCCATCACATACTCCATGAGATTTTTTGTCTTGTTTGGAGGTTAGGAAGGGTTTGCCTACTTAATTTTCCTTTGGGGCTACGAACTGGCTCAGGTGTTTCAAATTTAGACGGGTGCTACAGAATGTGCTGCGAAAACTCTGTTTTAAGACTGTTGAACTCGTATTTTTGACCAGTTGACTTCCAGGAGTATTTTCGGGTGAACCGGGATGAATTTTCAAAATCCAAAGGAGGTTATTGTCAAGAACATACCCAATAATATTAACCTCTTTCATTTTTTACATAGGTGCCATGGATTGGGAGATTTGAAAGAATATTTGAGACCTATGTTTTCATCTTTCATGATTTCTTGTTTGTGACATGTTTTTGTGACACGTATTTAGGCCAGCTGGAGATGAATTTCGAGAAACCGAGAGAGGTTTTTCTTTAGAATAATCTTATCTACAAAAAAATTTCTCATATTTTACACAATTTTTATGGTTTGAGAATTACAAGTGGTGTTTTGAAGCCTATTTTTCAGAATTTTTCAACGTGAAAAGAAGGAAATCAGTTAAAAGGTGTCATTTTATGTTTGTAACTATTTCTATTTTGGGAAAGAGGATGGAATTCAAATTGTAATGCTATCATCCCTATCTATGATATAAGATAGGCATTAGAAGTCATTAGTGTGGTTGTTCTAGGAGTTGTCTGGGCTTTGCTCAACTTTTGGGAAGGGAAACCCCCTGCTAATGTAATGAAGACTTGTCTATTTCTTTGAAGATTAATGTAGAATCTATCTTTTTCTGACCTGAGATTCATCATGTAGCACTAACCTATGAATAAGTGGAAGGAATTCATCTTCGTCTGATGCTCCTCTCACATAGATCATGCTTGTAATACGTTATTGGTTTATGTTTTAGTAATCAACTCCCATGTGTTAATTCCTTTGAAACTGCATGAAGAGATTCATCCATTGTTAGGTGCCTCTAGTGTAGTGGACTATCTGTTAATGTTTAAATGATTATTCCTTTCATAATTCATCCTTGATAGATGCTATGTCAGGTAACCTTCCCTCTTGTCTTCATTCCTCTAAAGTTGTAGCTGAGAATTCAGATCCTTTGCTAGATGCTCTCTCCTGCAATGGGCTTATCTCCCTTTTCAAACTAACTTTTTATTATTACAACCTGCTGAACATGGTGCTTACTTTGCCTCAGTGTTTTTCAGGGAGGTTTTAGTCTGCATTAGTTGTAATCCATTGAGATCCAAGTTCTGACTCCATTGCACAATAGACTCTTTCCCAAGTTTGTCAAACCACCAACCCTTATAAAAATAATTTGTTCCTATCATAAATATGATCTTATGAGTGCTATTGTTGAACATCTTTGAGTGTGAAAACCTTTGGCTATTGAGAGAGCCCTCTCTAACTGTATTAGGTCAGAATACAGTCTAAAGTAGGTTGAAATGGTTACCTTTGGGATTTCCTACAACAACCATAGGAAAAACACATGTTAACAGACACCTATTTCCTCACATTCAAAGAAAACAAACTCTTAACTAAAAAAAAATAGTTATAAATCGGACTTCAAAACCAAAAATATTAGATCTAGTGTTGAATCTATTTATGTATTTAGAAATGCAATTTAAACAACACAAAATTGTGATTTCAACCAAATTTGTGTTGCCAAATTCCAAATTTACTAAAATTTTTGAATAAAATTTTATAAAGAGTTTTCATCCATAAAGTGGAATTATTGAATTATCTCAATGAAAATATATCAATATTTTCAAAAAAAAATAATAAGAAGAAAATGATATGAATAATCCTAAACCCACCTTCAATATAATACTTTTCACAGATAATGAAATGATATGAATAATATGATCATTACTAACACAACCACATTATTAAAAGTGGTTGATATAGGCCTACAATGTCATAAGTTTTGATGGAAAACTATTATATCAACCATTTTTAATAATGTGTCTGTTTCAATGACTAAGACTTGTTTTTAGAGCTTCAAGGGTGATATCATTTTTAATAATGACTAACACTTATTTTTTGAGTTGCAATGATGATACTATATTGAATTAGAAACCCTTCAATCTATATGAAGACAAAAAATATTCCTTGACAAAGAATAAAGAATATTTCATGAATCTAGTTCATCCATTCTGAATTCCATATTAAAAGAAGGATTAATGTCTTTCGACCTCACATGAATGGAAGATGCAAATCTTCCATTCATGGAACTTGGTCGGATGTCCATTGAGAAAATGTGATATTGATTTTCTCATACTTGGGACTCATGTTATGTCAAACGGTTTGGGTTGGGAGGAAACCAAATAACCTTTAACAAGGTAATTCCAGACCAATAATTAATTAATGGAGATATTTCAGCGAAAGCGAGGATGATGTCTTTGGTTAGTGTTAAAATCGCATGCATGAAAAGGAGCTGTCGAAATCCCATGAATGGAAACGACGATCTAAATGCTCCAGTCATCTAACTTGGTCGGATTTCCATTGAGAAACAAAATGATATTGCTTTTCTGATACCCAGTACTCATGTTTTATGAGTGTGTTTGAGTTACTAAGAAACCCAATAACCTTACCAAGGTTATTCCACTCTGTGTTGTCTATTGAATAATATGTATTTGGAGAGTCAAACATTTTGTAAGTTAAAATGTGCTAATTATTCCATGTAAGTGGTTATTTCAGAAGTGTGAGTAGTGAAATAAAGAAACCAATGAGTTGTAGATTTTGGATTTCGCACTTGCCACACCAACTAATATTTTCTTCAAGAATGTCTTTTGCTGTAGGTTTCGCATTTTCAATTCATTACTCACTTTGTGAATGTAACCATTTGAACATCGAGGGATTGCCTAAATCAGTCTCTTTGTGCCATTGAAGAGAATCCAATCAAATCAAAATATATCATCATGGCAATAAATTTGTTAACTAGGTGGGTGTAGAAAGATTTACTGCACAGCCATTACAAAAGTCTATAAAATTTTCAATAAAACAAAAATTATGTAAATTTTTAATCTTTCCTCAAATTTTACATAATAAAAAAAATTGCACTTCAAGAAATTTAATCTATTGATAAAAGTTAAATAAATATAAACTAATTATTATTCATTCAATATATATATATATATTTATTATTTTATTATTATTTTAATGTATTAAATTATATTAACATCTCCGCTATACTACTAAATTGTAAAGCAACTACATATTGGATCAGACTTGATCTTTCTACTCAATAACTAAAAACAAATCACTAAAACATTTCAAGTAAAAAATAAATCTTAAATTTAATTTAATAAAGAGGGGCAATTATCAAATTACCATCCCTTTAACTTTTTTTTTTCAAGTATATTCAGAGGGGCCACGTGATATGCATAAGTCAAGCACTCAAAAAAAAGTTGAAAGAGATTGTGGTCAGACCACTCTTTTCAAACATCTTCAGGCAAGAGCCTTTAATTGGCCACTTGGTAGTTGGTATTGTTAAATCAATCGCTTTTGGAAAAAAGAAAAGGGCGAAAGTGCTTTGCACTTTCTCAACTTAATTTTAGAAGAAAAATCAAACCTTATAATAATAAGATTTATTAATCTGCAAACCGACCACAATTAAAGGATGGTCGGCTACCTTTTTTTCTTTACATGTCGGGTGAAAACGATGTGAAGTTGCATTTTGTACAGTATGTATGTATGTGGATGTGGATATTATTTTTCCCACAAAAAATTTTCACATTATAATGATAATATAATTATATTGATAATATAATTTGTAATACAAAATAAGATGTGGATTACTTTCCCAAAAAAAATAGAATATATGAAAAACAAAATTAATGTAATTAGCTGTTGTATATACTTTTTACTTTTATAACAAGTGTCGCAGGTTGTCATATACTGCCTTCGAAGATAATAAAAGAAATTTTACTCAAATTTATGTAAACTTATTGAGTTTTTTTTGCCTTTGAGGTTTCCCATTCCCCTCAGAGTGTGTGCGAGTGCTTTAGCTCGTTCCTATAATTAAAATATGTTATTTCAAAAAAGTCTAAATTTAGTTTGGAGCCCAGCGTTTCTATCATATGTCTTCATAAGCAGCTGGTTTTTTGAATAACAGTTTTTAGTATATAGTGGAGGTTAGATTGTTCTAACAAGTTTAACCGTTATAATTAAAATATGTCATTTCAAAAAAGTCTAAATTTAGTTTGGAGCCTAGCGTTTCTATCACATGTCTTCATAAGCAGCTGGTTTTTTGAATAACAGTTTTTAGTATATAGTGGAGGTTAGATTGTTCTAACAAGTTTAACCATATGTCAAATCACATCTGTCAGAAAAACGAATGGGAGTTTGCCCCACCAATGTCTGCCACCACATCCATTGGGTTTCTAACCCGGTAACTATTAATTAACTTACCAAAAGAATTAAAAATGGTTTCATAACTACACATTTGAAAAAATAAGAAAAATAAAATAAAAAAATGAGTCTTATTTCATAGGTCAATGGTAACTTATCAAAAGAATTAAAAATGGTTTAATAACTACATATTTGGAAAAATAAGAAAATAAAATAATAAAAAAGTCTTATTTCATAGGTCAATGGATTCATTTCATGTGACTTGGTTTATATATAATTGATGGGTAAAGTGTCTCCATTCAATGTGTTTTGGGAGTTGTGATAGAGGGCTAATTCAATATGAACATATATATGGTTTTTATTTTATATTTGTTATAAAATTACTTTATCAATAGGGTTGTACCTTATAAGAAAGTGACAATCATATATAGTCATGTCAAAATTAATTTCAAACCTCGAATGAAGTGAAGATTGCAATAACACTATTAATTTATTGACCAATCAAAGCTCATAAATTTATTGACCAATCAAAGTTCATAAAAATACTAATTTTATTATAATAAAAAATAATTTTATTTATTTATTATGTTCAACATTAAAATTTATGCACATTTTTAAATCAACATAAAAGTAATATGAAAGTAAATGCTTCTAAATTCATTATCCAATCAAATACAAAATAAAGGTTTTCAAACATTTAAATATATTAATAAAAACTAAAACTTAATATATCTTTCAGTCAACTCATATGTGTTCTGGTATTCTTTTCTTACATTACGTCATGCATTACGTCATTCGTGTGACCATTTGTATCCCTACATTAATCATCTTTGACTTTGAAATTTGGTCACAAAGATACAGCAACTAATTTACTGCAACACACGTTCTTCTCGTTTGCATGTCGTTGAATCACGAGGCTCACAGCGCCCAGTAGATCAGCGTTTCAAGAGATTGAACATTCAAATAAGACTTTCTTGCAGATTCATCTCGGATTGAGTTCCTACCGCACTTACAAATATGTCCCAAAATCATGTAGTTTCGCCATTCAATCAATATTGCCTGCAGCAAGCTCTGCGTTATAGTTTCATTAAGTTCGCCTGAATTTATTTGTTCATTGAGTTTTTGGAAGAATGGCTTCAGTTTATGAGAGTGCGCACAGGAGCCTTCCCCACTGGGGTAAGTCTTTTCTTACGGTCGATAGCGTTCAAGAACTCGTGAAAAAACAGAAGGAAACAATACCAGAAAGATATATCAGAAGAGACGGAGAAAAACCAGCACCAACTTCAATGTCTGATCATCAGCTCGACATCCCCATCATTGACATGGACAAGCTTTCAGAAGGATTACAAAGAGATAAAGAGATTAAGAAGATTGCCGAGGCTTGTGAAGACTGGGGCTTCTTCCAGGTATCATTTCAGTAATTCCTGCTTTCTTGGTATTATGAACTGTTTGATCGGAAGAAATAAATGAATATATTGTGTGAGCGTTTTGTAGGTTGTGAATCACGGTATCCCAAACTCGTTAATAGATGCTGTTAAGAGAGTTGGAAAGGAGTTTTTCCAGCTTACTTTGGAGGAGAAACAGAAGTATTCAGTGAAGGCAGATCTTCAGGGTTATGGCCAGACATTTGTTGTGTCTGAAGAACAAAAACTTGACTGGGGTGACTTGTTGGGTTTGCTAATGTTTCCTTCCGAATATAGAGATTTGAATGTGTGGCCAGTTAAACCTACTGATTTCAGGTGCACTTCAAACATATGGTGGAAGTAGTTATGATGTGACAAAATAATAATAATTAAAAATAAAAAATAAAAATATTTTCAAGACTGAAAGAATAAACTAGCTCCTGTTTACTGATGGTATTGTGGGTTTGGCAGGGAGATCGTGGATACATACAATACTGAAATGAAAAGGCTCGCTGGGAAGCTGTTGAGCTTAATTGCGGAGACGTTACAGTTGAAGCCTGATTTCTTTGAGAAGAAGTTTGGGAAGCCATACCAAAGAATGAGAATGAATTACTATCCTCAATGCCCCACACCAGATCGTGTTTTTGGCATGAGCCCACATGCAGACATGACTGCCATTACACTCTTATTGCAGGATGATGAAATAGTAGGATTAAATGTTCGTAAGGATGACCAATGGATAGCTGTGCAACCAATTCCTTATGCTCTGGTTATTAACGTTGGAAACTTGATAGAGGTAAACTTATGATCATTACAGATTAATCGCCCTACTATCCTGACTTCGTCTAATAAACGTTTTACTGAGTACTGTGTGGCTGGTTTTGCAGGTAATGACTAATGGAAGATACAAGAGCGTTGAGCATCGGGCAATGACAGACTGTTGCAGGGATAGGCTGTCCATTGGTGTCTTTTATGCTCCTGAATTCGAGGCAGAGATCGGTCCTGCACAAGAACTCATTGATCAAACTCATCCACGCTTGTTCAGGGATTTCATTCATGAAGATTACATGAAACATTATTTCTCTCGCGGAGTGGAGGGGAAGCATTCATTATATGAATATGCTGGTGTCAAAAGCTCAAACAGATAATTAAAAAAATAGCAATTAATGACGGTTTTAGGTCTTAGACTTACTTATTTTTTTCATGGGTTTTTATGTCAAGGGAAAGGTTATCTTTGGTAACTTAAAAAGTCCTTATTTAAATTCATCTTCATTGATAAAAAGTCCATTGACCTTTAAATTGTTTTGTTGTATCTTTATCTAAATATTTTTTTATTTTTTAATTAGTTATTAATATTAATATTAATAATAATAACAATATATTTTTAAGATTACTTTCAAACTAGATATCAAATTGGTGTATAAAATTTCTTTGTTTATGGAATAAGGAACTTTTATTTAATACTTTATTCATAAAAAATCGAAATTATAAAAAACTCATTCACACGTCTCTTATCTCTTGAATGTATAAACAAATTTTTTTTATGTTATATTTTATTATATTACTATTATCCCAATTAAACTTAAAAATAAAATAAATAATGAGAAAGAAAGAATAAAATGTAATATAGATAAAAAGATAATTAACTAATAGTAACAAGATTAAAAGTATTTTGTACTATAGTTAAGTTTAAAGAACAAAATTAGATTAGTATTATTAAAATAAAAATATAATCTTTATGAGTTTTATACTCAAATTAGTTTTAGACAATACGGACTTAAAAAATAATATTTAATCTGTGTGATATTGAGTGGAGGATGAAAAGGAATCTCATCAACATCCATAATCTTAATATTATAAAAAGTGGAGGATTAAAAAGACTCTTAAAATGCTCACATTAAATCTTAATTTTACAATATTTGTAATATTATTGATCTTCATAACTTGTTAACTCATGAAAACTAAAGAGAACTAAAAAGTTTTATCTCCAATGTTTTCTATCATAAAAATAAAATGTTAAAACAAATAAAAAAAATTCTTATAGATTTTTTTAAAGTTAGTCATCATCATCATATGTAAGAGAATCATTATGTCAAAAAAAGAGCTTAAATTCATTAAGGGTGGAAAGCTAATGATGGTCTTAGCTTTAGTGGTAATGAAAACATGGAAAAACAAGAATATGTTAACTTGGAGGGATTATTCAAGGTACTTTTACAATGAATTTGAATATGGTGTAAAAAGATGAAATGTGGAAAATTGAATTATCTTTCTCAATATATATTTTTTATTTATATAATTTGTGTATTATTATGTGAACTAGTGCAGTCTATAAAAATTTGTAGGAGAAAAAAAAAAGGTGGGTATTTTAAGATTCATATGTAAGACAAACATATATTAAAAATGCTAAACAATAATAATAAAATGATTTAAAATACATATTTAGAATTTGTTTAGTTGACTCTATAATTTCATTGAAAATGGATGTGTGTAGCCTAGATAGAAAAATAACGTCACAAATAGAGATATTGAGAAGTATTCCAAAAATGGAGGGTTTTATGTATTTGGAACCCAAACCACCAAGATCAAAACCTAAATCCAATGCAATCAAATTAACAAACATGTACACTCTAGAGTCCTCACTCCCTCCCAAAACAAATTGAAATAAAAAGAACTTGTGTACAACGTGTGTGTGTGTGTGTGTTTCTAGAGCATGCACTCTCTTACTAGCACAACATCCTTGTGAAGTGGCCCCCTGTGAGCCCTTGTGAACCCCCCAAAAAAATTGGTCGGGGGATCTCCCCCTTGTGACACCGTCGACACAACAAACAACATGTACATATTGTTTCCAAGACCCCGAGACACATACCAACTATTCAAAACCACCTAATGGAACTGACATCCCCAACCATAGGTCAGGGCCATGAACACCGCCTTGAACTCATGCATCCAAGGCCACAAACAACACCTTGAACTCACATGAAATATTCAACCACGAAGAACACCTTGAACCCACACACATGACCTCCCAAGTATATCATTTACCTCTTAGTGGGCACATTAGCAAGTCATTAGGTTTTTTGGAGAAGTAGGTAATATTATGAAGACTTGAACCTTGGTCAAGTGATGAAACTTTCTCATTGTGCCTAAAAAGTAGCTTTCAGGTCTCAATAACAATCAATGAATCCTCAAACCACCACATATGATCTCTATGTGGGATATTTATCCCTTGAGTTGTAATATGATCACCACTAGAAGGTTTCAAGGACCAAGTATGGGTTTTGGTGAATTAGACATGGTCAAGGGATGAAAATCAAGAATTATGACCTAAAGTAAGATTACAGGCATCCAAATCCAAGAACAATGCCTTTAACCACGACACGTAATGTCTTGAGAGTATCATATCCCTCATAGTTGGCCTATGGACACCATTAAAAGGTTTTGAGCTCTAGATATGAGTCTTGTTTCCTGAAACATGGTTGGGGAGGAAACTCGAGCCTCAAGCCTGTGTGTGTGTGTGTGTGTGTGTGTGTGTGTGTGTGTGTGGTCGCTCTCTCCCCCTCTCTTTTCCCCCCTCTCTCCCTATGTTTCTCTCCCAAAATCCCTCTTTCCCTCTCTACCCCTCTCTCTCTCTCTCTCTCCACTTTTCTCTCAACCTTCCTCCTACTCCCACCTGCTCTCGCTCTCTCTCTCTCTCTCTTCCCCACCCTCTCTATCTCTCTTGTATTCCCTCTCTCTCTCTCTCTCTCCTTTCCCCTCTCTATTTACCTTTATCTCTCTATATTTCTCTAACTCTCTCTCTCCCCTCCAATTCCTCTTTCTCACTTTCTCCCTCTCCCTCTCTCATCCCTCTCTTTATTTCCCTACCTCTTGCTCACTCAATCTATTCCCTCCCTTTCTCTCCCTCCTTCCCAATCAATATCTCCCCTCTCTTTCGTCCCTCCTTTTCCCATCTCTCCCCTACTATTCACCCTCTCTCTCTCTTTACCTCTCTCTCCCTCCCTCCCTCTCTCTTCCTCCCTCCCTCTCTCTATATACCCTCTCTCTCTCTCTCTCTCTCTCTCTCTCTCTCTCTCTCTCTCTCTCTTGCACGCACGGATGTGTGCATGCTCACTCACTTGTTGTCTTCCCCTCTCCCTCTGTATCTCTCCCATTTTCCCCTCTCTGCCTCTTTCCCTCTATCTCTCCCCCACTATTTTCCCCCTCCCTTCATCTATATA
>JASDQU010438600.1:55543-66244 GCA_032191745.1 Picea mariana
CGTGAAATACTAATTTTCAATTATTTTGTTGGAGAAAAGAAGAAAATATAGAATCCATTCAACACATAAGACAAGATGACGAGGAATAATACCATGGTTAATCACAAACTTTGTGAGTATTTATGTTTTTGGCCTTTCTTAATATTTCATGTTTGTTGTGATATTCATATTTAAATAATTAATTTACACTTGTCCATGGATGTCTTTTGGTAGGTGCTAGCATACAAAGAGGAGTGAATCCATGAATTGATAAACATTGGGTTAAGTATGGGTTGTGAGTGTATGTTGAAGAATGAAAGTTTAATTGAACAATTTGTAAGTAGCTATTTTATTTAACTTCCATTTATTTATAATTAATGAAAAAAAAATAAAACTTTATATTGATTATATCGATTGTGCTTTGACATGTCGTATTAAACATGTAGGAAACAAAGTATGGAATGCAACCAACCAAGGATATTTTGAGAGAATTCATGAATCATGGCTTAAAAAAAATTTCTATTGTTTATAATAGACTTGGTTCTAAGGTATGTTTTTTTATTTACGCAATCATATATATTCTACTATATATATATAAATGTAGATATACTTATTGCAGTTTATTTCTATGTTTGTAGATGGAAGATGAAGGGGTGGAACATAAAAAACAAGTCGATAAAGAAAACATTATGTTAAAAAACCAAAGTACAATAACACCTACAAATGGTGAAGAAATGAGGCATGCACACAACTCAAGAATGCCAACAATTGAATTGATGTATGACAATCAATATAATTGAATGTTACTGCAAGTTGTATGCCTTGGAATATTTGTCTATTTGAATCAGGGATTTTGTTTAAGGCACTCAACATATTATCCCAACTGCATGAGGACATGTTACCAATAACTGTAACAATTACAAATTGGTTGCAATTTGATTATTGTACTGGACCTTTACGTTGTCCCTTTTTGTATGACAATGAGTCTCTTATTCATATATAATAAAATGGGTTTCTTATTTCAATGCATTGTCGAATGTTGTAAAATGTTGCATTCTTGAACAATTAATATGTGGATGATTTACATCGTTACAAATAACAAAGGTGTAATTGGTTGCATAATGCATTAATGTAATCATTATATTGAAATGAAATAACAACAATATAAAATAATATTAATATAAAATATATATATATATATTTCGAAATGATTAATTGAAAATTTGTAAAAAACAATGAACTAAAATATATACATATCAGTGCATTCTATTCTTTTGAACTCACTAGATGATGCATGCCATAATATAGACATTTTTGTGTTTTGAGGTGTCATACGCACCGGTACACATTAATTATAATAATGCACCGGTACAAACTATTGAGAAAATTCATGTTATGTAAATGATATATAACGTATAATAATATTCATCATTTCAAAATTGTACATTGCTCATGTTTAAAATACACACTAGGGCACTAAAAATACTTTATGTACTAGTGCGTTAATTTTATTATACACACTAGGATTCTAAATATTATTTACGCATCGGTTCCTTTACTATAATATACGCATTTGTGCTTAGTAAAAATAATGGCACCGACATCTCACCTTGAATATTTGAAATTTCACTACCCTTCAATGCACATGGTAAAATAGACACCATTACATACTAATTACACAAGCACCAAGGTGCGTGCTATATAAAATGCACTGGGTCTTAGAAAAAATTGATCACAATGCTGCTCACCATAAAGTAAACACATTGGCATGTACAAATCCTAAAACACATCGGTGCTTCATACACAAACAAGGAAGAACCGGCGCACATCGGTGCTCCACATATGACGAAAAAGGAAGAACCAGTGTGAAATAGTTATAAACACATCGGGGTGTTTTTTTATTATGTTAAGATCTGGGGTGTTTTTTTATTATCTTAAGATCTGGGGTGTTTGTATCATATTAATGCACTAGTTCATGTTTTACAATACCACACCAATACACGTTTTACAATACCACACCGGTGGATTTTGACAAAAACAATACCGAAAAAAAAAACATGTGTTACAACCTTCATCCACCCAAATATTTTTAGTTATATGGGACATATGCTAACACCTCTACTAAAACCTCTGCAACAAATAGAGAAGGTTGTAGTGGAGGTTTTTTTGAAAATTTACCAAATTTTGTAACACTAAAAACCTTTGAAAAACCCTCTGCTAGAAGGTGTTCTCCTTTTAGTGAAGGCCTTGTGTTAATGCAGGGTGCGAGGATATTTTTTTTTTGTTTGCTAATTTATCCGTGACCTATGGGATTAGCCTGTGGCTTGAGAAACTGCAACTCAGGGGCATCTAAGCCATCAAAATCACTCAGGGATCACACTTGGCCTGAGCCACACCAACCCTTAACATGGTTGTATTTTTGTCACCACAGGTTTCAAACCGGTGACTTTAACATCACGGAGTGCCTTAACAACGCACTCTATCACCGACTGTTCTACACCTCGGGGACTTCTAGATAATGGCCATTAACAGGAAATTAGGGCGAAATACATCATAATAATTGCCGATGGGTACGAGGATATTAACATTATCTAAGAAATTTTATTTTTTTTAGATTGTAGATATCAATATGTTATAGTGCAATGTATAAATTATTTTAAAAATGATTAAGCTGATAAAAAGTAGTAGAAGAAATAAAAGAGGTATGTATTTTAGGATTTTGATATATGTCAAGAAAAAAATATATTAAAAATAGTAAACAATAATAATTTTTTTAAAGAATTATATATTTGAAATATGTATAGTAGACTCTATAATTTCATCAACAAAGGATTAGTTTAACCTATAGAAAAATAATAACGTTAAAAATAAAGATATTGAGAGGTATTCAGAAAATGAAGGTTTTGATGTATTTGCAACCCAAACATCTAGTTTTTTCATCCTGAACCTAAATCCAATGTAACCAAATCAACAAATATGTATGCTAGAGTTGTCACTCTCTCCCCCAAAAAAAATTAAATGAAAATAACATGTGCACTCTTTAGGAATATTCATGTGTTCCTTGAGTGTGCACAGTCTCTTACTAACAAAAAATTCTTGTGAAGTGACCCCTCCCCACCCTCGATTCCTTTTGAAACCCCCAAAAATTTTGGTTGGGGCCTCCCCCCCTTATGACCCCCTAGTGCAACAAACAGTGTGTACATATCATTTCCAAGACCCAAGGACACATACCAACTATTCGAAACCACCTAGTGGCAATGACATCCCCAAACATAGGCCAAGGACAAGGCCATGTACAACACCTTGAACTCATGCATCCAAGGCCCCAAACAACACCTTGAACTCACATGAAATCTTCAACCATGAACAACACCTTGAACCAACACACATGACCTCCCAAGTGTATCCTCTACCTCTTAGTGGGAATATTAGCACCATTAGGGTTTTTGAAGAAGTAGGTATTATTCTAAAGACTTGGACCAAGGTCAACTGATGAAAATTTTTCATTATGCCTAAAAAGTATCTTACATGGCTCAATAGCCATCATTGAGTTCTCAAATGATCTAGGTGGATATAGGTGGCCAACCACATATTCCACTAATTCAAAATGGTTCAAAATATTGGTATTTTTTTCTACAATTTTCCGGATCCCAAACTTATGGGGCTATTTTGAGGCCCTAAATGATGTTTTTTTGACATGGAAGCACCCAACAGATTTTCAAACACATGTGGGCCATTCAGAATATGCAATTCTTCGTTAGACATTTCCAATAGGCTATTGAGAGCCCCAAATTAATATTATATGCAAAAGTAATTCCCCCTGGGAATTTGATGTATCAACTAACCACATCGGGGCCCAAAAACCTTTTGGTGTTTCATCTTCTAGGGTTAGGTTTTTGGATGTTTATGGTTTTCTCATTGATGCTTTATGTTAAATTTCCTTTTCGGCCTCTTTATAATCAACTTCTTACAAATGAATGTTCACCATTCAAACTAGTTTGTGTGCCTTGCATCTTTCATTCTTTTGTATTCCATTCATTAATAGAATTTGGATTTCACCATATTTTTGTGTTCTCTACTGTATTTTCATTCATATCTTATTTTTTTGTCAATATAATATAGATTAGTGATATCAGAGCAATATGCTCTTTGTTGTTTCTCGATGCATGTCCTCAATGAGGTTAGGCTATCGAGAGTTGGGTATTGAATTGCTTGAGCTTGGGGAAGAACACTCCCATCGTCCCAAACAACCTCCCATGGTAGAAGAAAAGAGAGACAACAAAGCAGGAGATCCTAACAAAATGTTTCCTAAGGAAACCCCTCATGTGACAAAGGAATGCGATGATGGATAATTACATCTAGATCCTTCAACAACTCCTAACAACAATGGAGGCTCCTTCAACTATTAGTCTCTTTTGAGGTGTGACACCCTTCAAGGTACAAGTAAACTTTGATATTCCTTTATTTGAAGGTCAGATAGTTGTTGATGCTTTGGAAAAATGGTTGAGTCGACTAGAGGGTTATTTATCTGTCCAAAATTTTTACAAAAGTGAAAAAACACCTTCATGCTCCTTAAAGCTCTTCCCCATGTCATAGATTGGTTGGAAACTTACTGTGAGAACCATGTTGGATATGAGTCTACAATTTTTGGTCCAAAACCCACTTTTGTGGCTTTTATTGATTCCCTCAAAGAGAAATACTACCATGTTGGAAACTACGATGACTAGTACACGATGTCGACAACTCTGGGTCAAGTGAGAGACATGGAAAACTCTGTTTCAGAAGAGATACCATGTGATGCCATAGTACACCAACATCTTCCATACCTTATGCACAAATCTAGGTATTAAAGACTCTGAGAAGCACCTATTTTTGAACTACCAGAGTGGCCTACATAGGTACATCCAAATAGATATGGATTCCATGGACATATCCTCACTGGGAGTTGCTTACCGATATGCTGTCAATATTGAGAAAATGCTCAAGAAAAAGAATAAGAAATATTTTAGTTCTGCAAAACCAATGCAGCAGAAGCACGATAAATGTGTCCATATCTCCCAAAACAAAGGACAGAGAAAGGATCATCAGCCCCAAGACAACCAGACTAATCCAAAAGCAAAGAAGGGTGATGGAAAGTCAAATAAGGACACTAGAAAGTGGTGCAAGTTCCACAAAATCCCTTTGCACAACACTGATGAATGTCACTCCAGGTAGTCATTGGTGGTTGAAATGAAAGCCTCAAATTCGGATGTCAGCTCAGACTCTAATTCAAAATCGGATGAGGGAAAACAAAACATTGACGAAAAATCCAGTGTCACCATCTTTACCAGAAAGGTCCATTCAAAGGAATGAGAGGATCCTAAAGAAGGGGAGTATCTATTCCACTCACAAATTTGGGTGAAGGGGGCCCCACTCCATTTCATTATTTACAATGGTAGCTAGAATAACTTAATCTCAATAGAGGTCATCAATATGTTGAACCTGAAAACGACGATGCACCCTTAGTCATACACCATTAGTTGGCTCATCTAGGAATAACACATCTGTGTCAGCCAACAATGTTGCCTACACTACAACATTGTTGATGTCTATATCTTTTAAGGTCCAAATGGAAACCTCACGAGGATATAAATATCCCCCTACATTTTTACAGAGGTGGTACTCCTCTGTATTTTCTTTAAAGATAAATCTTGAATATCTTGGAACTATAATATAATAATGGGAGAGTAATAAATAGAAAACTACAATATTTATCTTTGAAAAAAAATGTAAAAAATATTGTTGATTGAAAATGATATACATACACCAAATAATTCCCGAGAAGAGGACGATGAATCTTCACTCATAAAAATATAATATTTGCATAAATTATTGTACAGAAATAAATTATAGACACGAGAAAAATAAAATAACTCTCACATCCATCACAATATTCATAATTTTTTTTATCACATTTAAGGAAAGAAATATATAGGCCCACAAGTGAGATAACATTAAAATAGTTTTTTCATTCAAAGAAGGATAGAATATGATAGGAAAATTTTTAATATCTTATGCTTGAAACTCAGAGTTCAAAGATATCATTAAAATTTATCCCCAAAATAGTTCTCTCGGATTTTTTGAAAAAATGAATATAGTATTTAATAGTCTTTAAAATAAAATGCATTCATCTAGAATTGGACTAGGATTGGGCTCACATGAACCATAAAATGAAAGAATGGAATAGAGTTGGACCTGAAAGGAAGACAAAGAGAAGTGATCAGAAATTAGTTATGTTTTTCTTAAGATAGATAAGCACAACTGGATGACTTCTAAACGAGAAGAGAAAATAATTGAGAAGGATGTGATCAATTTACTCATTATGATGGAATCTCTCTCTTTCTATTTGTTCATCGATGTTCCTTTTGTATTTTCTTTGGTTGCAGTTTCATGACTGGTACTAACCGCCTCTACCTAATATTCTTCAGTTATCTTAATTAAAGTTGGATTTAACCAATTTTTGATATATTCTCTCATGTATGTGATGGTTATTTCTTTTCTGACTTTCGTATCAAATAATGCACCTTCTAATTCTCTTAAGTCAACTGAAATTTGGTGAAGCATATCCTCAATATCTTCATTTTTATTAACATAACTTACAAGCCAACTTTTAATTTCATGTTTCATGTACTCGGTCATACTATTAAACTTTTTCGTTGATACACCTTTTAATATCTCTAAGTGTTCTTCAAATTTCTCCCTCGTCATAAGCATAGAATTTAGAATTAGTTTTGGATCTTGGACTTCCCTAGTAATTTCTGATAAATCTAACTCAATCAACTTAAAATACAATTCCCATTTTTTGACACTTAAAGTGTCAACATCAACCAATATTTCTTTGAAAACTTTTAATCTCTTGAGCCAACAAGTTTTCAGTTGCTCTATGCCAGTAGGGGATGGTAAATATTCTTTTTTCCTTTTCAGTTCACTCATTCCATAAACTTTCAAAAAAAATGTAATGACAACATCCTTATAAAAACCCTCATCATTTCTGAGGTCGTCCTAGAGGTATTCTCTTAGATTAGTAATCTTGGAACCCAAATAAATGATGTTTCTTTCCAAATCTCGTGCCTCTAGAATGAGAGACATTCTCTTCTTTATGTTTTCCCCAACATAGCATCTAACTGCAACAATAAAACTTGATGTTCCCCTTAACTTGGGTCTTGACTTTGGCATTCTGTCAGAAATTTTCCCAAGTTGAATAGTGGCAATTGGACGTCAAAATGTTGGAGGTGGCATTAAAGCATACTCTAGTTCTTTAACCCTTTATTTGAGCATAAATTCTTCAAATTCCATTTCATCCACTGACACTTCCATAGAATCACATGTAGCTCTATGAATCCTTGCAATTATTGATGGTAACACTTTTCTCAAATTAAATTATGAATGTGTTTTTCCTTAGACTTTTTTACCTTTTGAATTAACTCTTTCCAAAAATAATTTCTTTGAATCTTTTTCAAATAAATAATTTACTTTCCCAAATTCCCATTTAATTTATTGTTTAATAATTTAATTCGTAAAAATCCTCCTCGTACAAGTGTCACCCATCCCCTTCATTGCACCATAAATTAATTTCATTAATTAATTAATTACTCCTATTTCCCTCACCCACCTAAAAGAATTCCTAGAATCGCTCCTAGGTGTCCCTATATTCCCTTACATATTTTAAGGACTTACCCCCTTACTAATTTACTAGTTGAGTTTAATTTAGAAAGTTCTTAAATTCTAGATACCTTACTAATTTAGTCTTTCTGCATTTTCCTTGTGTTTCCCCTTTCTTTTTACTAGGTGCTCCAAGGTGCCACTCGCCTTACTGTGTTTCCCTTGCACAACATGCCCTTCAGGATGCACTACGTGCTCCAAGGGAACCACTCACTTATTTCTATTTTTCTTGCGTGGCGTGCCCTTTAGGACTCACTTCGTGCTCCAAGGGTGCCTCTTTCCTCTTTTCATTTTTCTTGTGCAACATGCCCTTCAAGACGCACTCTGTGCTCCAAGGGTGCCACTCGCCTCTTGACTGACTTGGTAGACATCAAAACCATTGGATTCAATACTCCGTCAAGTGATATTGTGGGAGACTAAGAGCCTCTAAGGAATAAGGCCCCTGCCTTATTGCGCTCCCCTTAGAATCATCGTGAGAGACTGTCACAGTCAGCCCTCATGACTTCGTGGGTCTTCTCAAACTAGGTAGTCGTTAACCTATAGTTCGAGCCATGACGAGAGTGCTAGTAGGCTGTGGCAGGGTTGTTGTCCACACCTCTCCCTTAACATCTCTGGTATTCATGCGTGACCCCTCTACTCTACATGTGAGTCTAGTCAGAAAGCTATTGTCAGCCCCAATAGTCCACTCCCCAACTCGATCCAGAGTCCAAGGGGTTCCATCGATGCCTCTGCATCCTCAAGGTCCAAAATCCTACACACACAAGAAAACTGAGTCAATAGGGCTTGTCTATGTCAATACAATGAAATAACATGTCATCAACCCATAACTCCTCATAATCATAATCAAATTCCTAATAGTATAATAATCTGGATCACTTGCAAGCAAGTGTCCTCAAAGAATAAGTTTGCTTAGTGCGCGCAAGAGAGGGATGTTACAAATAGTCACTTGCAGTAAGAATATAAGAATGACCTTTACTATACTTAGGATTAATTGGGCCAATGACATATACTCCCCACTATACAAAAGGTTCTTCAATCGTTATGGACTGCAACGACATTATTTCTCTTTTCATTTTTTCCTGAAAATATTTGGAAAGAAATGCACTTTCTAATCATTGCATATGAATCTTTAAAAATGGTGGGCGAGTAGTAGCCCACTCTCATTATTATTTGTGTTGTAGTTGTAGGTCAAAAATTTCCTCCGCAAATGCCTTCATGAAATTCAGAAAGCACCTTTTTGGTTTTTATTGAATCAGTGCATCTTAGCAACATTCCATCAAAATTTCTTCGAAAAAGTATTTCAGCAACTAGTACATATTGGTTTTCCTTCATATTTAATGCCCTTCTTTATTTTGAAGACATACCATTTGAGAATTGACCATATTTTATATAGAATATGATATCCTTATACCATTCTGGTGCGGACAATGAATATTTTTTTGAAATAGATATAATCTCATTTAAAGCATCAGTCCCTGTCATAAGTTCGCATAACCCTTTTCCTTTAAATACTTTCAATGGCTTGATCTCAATATCATATTCTTGAATTTTTGCAAGCTAGTTTTCTCATTTCCTTTCTCTCAATTGTTGATTAAGGAGAATTTTTACCAAATATGTTGGGACATATGCTATAACATGAGATGACAAGATGTAAGTTTTGAAGTGTGCCACAACTTTGACCAAAGAAAGAACATGTTTCTTTATTTTTGAATATCTCAACTCATATTCATGTAAAGTTTTACTCATAAAACTTATTGGAAGATCTTCTTTTTTGGCCCTCCATTTTTTAGGGATCCATGTTTTTGCAGAAATACCAAAGTTTTGTGGGAAAGCACAACATGCCAACAAAATATCAGAAGTGATGGAAAATAGTTAGATCAATAAAAATCCAACTAATAGTCTAGCAATAGTGAAAAATCATCATGCGTCAGCTAGACGAGTAGCAGAAAAGCCAAAGAGCTCGAGAGCATGCAAGGAAGAAGTGGAATCATGAAGCCAAGAAGAGGCCAAGGAAACAATATATAAATCTGAAGTGATTTAATGGTAAAGGGTTACATTACTCTCTTATGTGTTGGTTTGACCATTGTTAATAGTATGATGATTATTATTGAGTCTATCACATAAGAAATGTTGTAAAAGGGTTTTGAATGGAACTATGTTTGCGTAGAGGCTTAAGATTTTGTAATGGGTATATGGGGATAGACTGTGTTGTATAAGCTATTGTATGAGAGTTGTAATTGATGTAACAGAAGGATGATGTGATGATAATATAAAAGAAGTTTATTTGGACTCTAAAATTTTGTTATCATGTGCATGAGTCCATAGTTTTGTTGTTGTGCAACTACTTATGTTATGTATATTTAGAAATCAATCATTGTTTATGTATTTCTTGTTGTGTATCGATGAATTGAACTATATATGGTCATGTTTAACATGATGGTGCATCCTCTTTGACTCCCCTCACCACTTAAGTGTTGGCTATGATTTGGGTGAGACCTCCAGAATTTTGAATATTTTACTGCTGCTAGACTACAACGGTATATTTGTTAGTAAACTATGAGAACCCTGGTCTCGATCTTGTGCCAACAAATTGTTATGTTGTCAGGATCTAACTTTAAAGTGAGTTTTTATAGGATGCCTCATCACATATTTAAATTTGACGTTGAGAATTGGTGGGAAATAAGGTGTGACAAGTTTATACAACAAGAAGTTGAGTTGCACAAAGTCTTTAGGGTTGTGAAGAGTGATGTATTTTATTTTTAACCTACGAGTGACCAGTATAAGATATTTTGGATCTGATTCCCTGAAGAGGTATTTCAGTGGCTCGATCGACTGCAAGAAGCACCAAGATAGAAATTTAAAGTCAAAAGAAGTTATAAATGGACCACTGAAGTTTTATCATCTCTTCAGTGGTTGCATCATCAGATATCTCACACTATGGACTTATGGGTACATACTACTTTGGAAGGATATATTATTGATTTTGTTATGAAGAACCATCAATATTTTTCTGAAGTAGAA
>JASDQU010438600.1:66706-78201 GCA_032191745.1 Picea mariana
CACCTTGAACTCACATGAAATATTCAACCATGAACAACACCTTGAACCAACACACATGACCTCCCAAGTGTATCCTCTACCTCTTAGTGGGAATATTAGCACCATTAGGGTTTTTGAAGAAGTAGGTATTATTCTAAAGACTTGGACCAAGGTCAACTGATGAAACTTTTTCATTATGCCTAAAAAGTATCTTACATGGCTCAATAGCCATCATTGAGTTCTCAAATGATCTAGGTGGATATAGGTGGCCAACCACATATTCCACTAATTCAAAATGGTTCAAAATATTGGTATTTTTTCTACAATTTTTCGGATCCCAAACTTATGGGGCTATTTTGAGGCCCTAAATGATGTTTTTTTGACGTGGAAGCACCCAACAAATTTCCAAACACATGTGGGCCATTCAGAATATGCAATTCTTCGTTAGACATTTCCAATAGGCTACTGAGAGCCCCAAATTAATATTATATGCAAAAGTAATTCCCCCTGGGAAGTTGATGTATCAACTAACCACATCGAGGCCCAAAAACCTTTTGGTGTTTCATCTTCTAGGGTTAGGTTTTTGGATGTTTAGGGTTTTCTCATTGATGCTTTATGTTAAAATTCCTTTTTGGCCTCTTTATAATCAACTTCTTACAAATGAATGTTCACCATTCAAACTAGTTTGTGTGCCTTGCATCTTTCATTCTTTTGTATTCCATTCATTAATAGAATTTGGATTTCACCATATTTTTGTGTTCTCTACTGTATTTTCATTCATATCTTATTTTTTTCTCAATATAATATAGATTAGTGATATTAGAGCAATATGCTCTTTGTTGTTTCTCGATGCATGTCCTTGATGAGGTTAGGCTATCGAGAGTTGGGTATTGAATTGCTTGAGCTTGGGGAAGAACACTCCCACCATCCCAAACAACCTCCCATGGTAGAAGAAAAGAGAGACAACAAAGCAGGAGATCCTAACAAAATGTTTCGTAAGGAAACCCCTCATGTGACAAAGGAACGCGATGATGGATAATTACGTCTAGATCCTTCAACAACTCCCAACAACAATGGAGGCTCCTTCAAATAGTAGTCTCTTTTGAGGTGTGACACCCTTAAAGGTACAAGTTAACTTTGATATTCCTTTATTTGAAGGTCAGATAGTTGCTGACGCTTTGGAAAAATGGTTGAGTCTACTAGAGGGTTATTTATTTGTCCAAAATTTTTACAAAAGTGAAAAAACACCTTCATGCTCCTTAAAGCTCTTCCCCATGTCATAGATTGGTTGGAAACTTACTGTGAGAACCATGTTGGAGATGAGTCTACAATTTTTGGTCAAAAACCCACTTTTGTGGCTTTTATTGATTCCCTCAAAGAGAAATACTACCATGTTGGAAATTACGATGACTAGTACACGAGATCGACAACTCTGGGTCAAGTGAGAGACATGGAAAACTCTGTGTCAGAAGATATACCATGTGATGCCATAGTACACCAACATCTTCCATACCTTATGCACAAATCTAGGTATTAAAGACTCTGAGAAGCACCTATTTTTGAACTACCAGAGTGGCCTACATAGGTACATCCAAATAGATATGGATTCCCTGGACATATCCTCACTAGGAGTTGCTTACCGATATGCTATCAATATTGAGAAAATGTTCAAGAAAAAGAATAAGAAATATTTCATTTCTGCAAAACCAATGCAGCAAAAGCACGATAAATGTGTCCATATCTCCCAAAACAAAGGACAGAGAAAGGATCGTCGGCCCCAGGACAACCAGACTAATCCACAAGTAAAGAAGGGTAATGGGAATTCAAATAAGGACACTAGAAAGTGGTGCAAGTTCCACAAAATCCCTTCGCACAACACTGATGAATGCCACTCCAAGTAGTCATTGGTGGTTGAAATGAAAGCCTCAAATTCAGATGTCAGCTCAGACTCTAATTCAAAACCGGATGAGGGAAAACAAAACATTGACGAAAAATCCAGTGTCACCATATTACCACAAAGGTCCATTCAAAGGAATGAGAGGATCCTAAATAAGGGGAGTATATATTCCACTCACAAATTTGGGTGAAGGGGGGCCCACTCCATTTCATTGTTTACAATGGTAGCTAGAATAACCTAATCTCAATAGATGTCATCAATATGTTGAACCTGACAACGACGATGCACCCTTAGTCATACACCATTAGTCGGCTCATCTAGGAATAACACATCTGTGTCAGCCAACAATGTTGCCTACACTACAACATTGTTGATGTCTATATCTTTTAAGGTCCAAATGGAAACCTCACAAGGATATAAATATCCCCCTACATTTTTACAGAGGTGGTACTCTGTATTTTCTTTAAAGATAAATCTTGAATATCTTGGAACTATAATATAATAATGGGAGAGTAATAAATAGAAAACTCCAATATTTATATTTGAAAAAAAATGTAAAAAATATTGTTGATTGAAAATGATATACATACACCAAATAATTCCTGAGAAGAGGATGAGGAATCTTCACTCATAAAAATATAATATTTGCATAAATTATTGTACAGAAATAAATTACAGACACGAGAAAAATAAAATAACTCTCACATCCATCACAATATTCATATTTTTTTTTTTATCACAATTAAGGAAAGAAATATATAGGCCCACAAGTGAGATAACATTAAAAGAGTTTTTTCATTCAAAGAAGGATAGAATATGATAGGAAAATTTTTAATATCTTATGCTTGAAACTCAGAGTTCAAAGATATCATTAAAATTTATCCCCAAAATAGTTCTTTGGGATTTTTTGAAAAATTGAATATAGTATTTAATAGTCTTTAAAATAAAATGCATTCATCTAGAATTGGACTAGGATCGAGCTCACATGAACCATAAAATGAAAGAATGGAACGGAGTTGGACCTGAAAGGAAGACAAAGAGAAGTGATCATAAATCAGTTATGTTTTTCTTAAGATAGATAAGCACAACTGGATGACTTCTAAACGAGAAGAGAAAATAATTGAGAAGGATGTGATCAATTTACTCATTATGATGGAATCTCTCTCTTTCTATTTGTTCATTGATGTTCCTTTTGTATTTTCTTTGGTTGCAGTTTCATGACTGGTACTAACCGCCTCTACCTAATCTTCTTCAGTTATCTTAATTAAAGTTGGCTTTAACCAATTTTTGATATATTCTCTCATGTATGTGATGGTTATTTCTTTTCTGACTTTCGTATCAAATAATGTACCTTCTAATACTCTTAAGTCAATTAAAATTTGGTGAAGCATATCCTCAATATCTTCATTTTTATTAACATAACTTACAAGCCAACTTTTAATTTCATGTTTCGTGTACTCGGTCATACTATTAAACTTTTTCGTTGATACACCTTTTAATATCTCTAAGTGTTCTTCAAATTTCTCCCTCGTCATAAGCATAGAATTTAGAATTAGTTTTGGATCTTGGACTTCCCTAGTAATTCCTGATAAATCTAACTCAATCAACTTAAAATACAATTCCCATTTTTTGACACTTAAAGTGTCAACGTCAACCAATATTTCTTTGAAAACTTTTAATCTCTTGAGCCAACAAGATTTCAGTTGCTCTATGCTAGTAGGGGATGGTAAATATTCTTTTTTCCTTTTCAGTTAACTCATTCCATAAACTTTCAAAAAAAATGTAATGACAACATCCTTATAAAAACCCTTGTCATTTCTGAGGTCGTCCTAGAGGTATTCTCTTAGATTAGTAATCCTGGAACCCAAAGAAATGATGTTTCTTTCCAAATCTCGTGCCTCTAGAATGAGAGACATTCTCTTCTTTATGTTTTCCCCAACATAACATGTAACTGCAACAATAAAACTTGATGTTCCCCTTAACTTGGGTCTTGACTTTGGCATTCTGTCAGAAATTTTCCCAAGTTGAATAGTGGCAATTGGACGTGAAAATGTTGGAGGTGGCATTAAAGCATACTCTAGTTCTTTAACCCTTTATTTGAGCATAAATTCTTCAACTTCCATTTCATCCACTGACACTTCCATAGAATCACATGTAGCTCTATGAATCCTTGCAATTCTTGATGGTAAAACTCTTCTCAAATTAAATTATGAATGTGTTTTTCCTTAGACTTTTTTACCTTTTGAATTAACTCTTTCCAAAAATAATTTCTTTGAATCTTTTTCAAATAAATAATTTACTTTCCCAAATTCCCATTTAATTTATTGTTTAATAATTTAATTCATAAAAATCCTCCCCGTACAAGTGTCACCCATCCCCTTCATTGCACCATAAATTAATTTTATTAATTAATTAATTACTCCTATTTCTCTCACCCACCTAAAAGAATTCCTAGAATCACTCCTAGGTGTCCCTATATTCCCTTACACATTTTAAGGACTTACCCCCTTACTAATTTACTAGTCGAGTTTAATTTAGAAAGTTCTTAAATTCTAGATACCTTACTAATTTAGTGTTTTTGCTTTTTCCTTGTGTTTCCCATTTCTTTTTACTAGGTGCTCCAAGGTGCCACTCGCCTCACTATGTTTCCATTGCGCAACATGCCCTTCAGAATGCACTACGTGCTCCAAGGGTGCCACTCACTTATTTCTGTTTTTCTTGTGTGACGTGCCCTTCAGGACTCACTCCGTGCTCCAAGGGTGCCTCTCGCCTCTTTTCGCTTTTATTGTACGACGTGCCCTTCAAGACAAACTCTGTGCTCCAAGGGTGCCACTCGCCTCTTGACTGACTTGGTAGACATCAAAACCACTGGATTCAATACTCCGTCAGGTGATATTGTGGGAGACTAAGGGCCTCTAAGGAATAAGGCCCCTACCTTATTGCACACCCCTTAGAATCATCGTGAGAGACTGTCACAGTCGGCCCTCATGACATCGCGGGTCTTCTCAAACTAGGTAGTCGTTAACCTATAGTTCGAGCCACGACGAGAGTGCTAGTAGGCTGTGGCAGGGTTGTTGTCCACACCTCTCCCTCAACATCTCTGGTATTCATGCGTGACCCCTCTACTCTACATGTGAGTCTAGTCAGAAAGCTATTGTCAGCCCCAATAGTCCACTCCCCGACTCGATCCAGAGTCCAAGGGGTTCCATCGATGCCTATGCATCCTCAAGGTCCAAAATCCTACACACATAGGAAAACTGAGTCAATACAGTGAAATAACATGTCATCAAACCATAACTCCTCATAATCATAATCAAATTCCCAATAGTATAATAATTTGGATCACTTGTAAGCAAGTGTCCTCAAAGAATAAGTTTTCTCAGTGCGCGCAAGAGAGGGATGTTACAAATAGTCACTTGCAGTAAGAATATAAGAATGACCTTTACTAGACTTAGGATTAATTGGGACAATGACATATACTCCCCACTATACAAAAGGTTCTTCAATCGTTATGGATTGCAACGACATTGTTTCTCTTTTCATTTTTTCCTGAAAATATTTGGAAAGAAATGCACTTTCTAATCATTTCATATGAATCTTTAAAAATGGTGGGCGAGTAGTAGCCCACTCTCATAACTGTTTGTGTTGTAGTTGTAGGTCAAAAATTTCCTCCGCAAATGCCTTCATGAAATTCAGAAAGCACCTTTTTGGTTTTTATTGAATCAATGCATCTTAGAAACATTCCATCAAAATTTCTTCGAAAAAGTATTTCAGCAACTAATACATATTGGTTTTCCTTCATATTTAATGCCCTTCTTTATTTTGAAGACATACCATTTGAGAATTGACCATATTTTATATAGAATATGATATCCTTATACCATTCTGGTGCGGACAATGAATATTTTTTTGAAATAGATATAATCTCATTTAAAGCATCAGTCCCTGTCATAAGTTCGCATAACCCTTTTCCTTTAAACACTTTCAATGGCTTGATCTCAATATCATATTCTTGAATTTTTGCAAGCTAGTTTTCTCATTTCCTTTCTCTCAATTGTTGATTAAGGAGAATTTTTACCAAATATGTTGGGACATATGCTATAACATGAGATGACAAGATGTAATTTTTGAAGTGTGCCACAACTTTGACCAAAGAAAGAACATGTTTCTTTATTTTTGAATATCTCAACTCATAGTCATGTAAAGTTTTGCTCATAAAACTTATTGGAAGATCTTCTTTTTTGGCCCTCCATTTTTTAGGGATCCATGTTTTTGCAGAAATACCAAAGTTTTGTGGGAAAGCACAACATGCCAAAAAATTATCAGAAGTGATGGAAAATAGTTAGATTAGTAAAAATCCAACTAATAGTCTAACAATAGTGAAAAATCATCATGCGTCAGCTAGACGAGTAGCAGAAAAGCCAAAGAGGTCGAGAGCATGAAAGGAAGAAGTGAAATCAAGAAGCCAAGAAGAGGCCAAGGAAACAATATATAAATCTGAAGTGATTTAATGGTAAAGGGTTACATTACTCTCTTATGTGTTGGTTTGACCATTGTTAATAGTATGATGATTATTATTGAGTCTATCACGTAAGAAATGTTGTAAAAGGGTTTTGAATGGAACTATGTTTGCGTAGAGGCTTAAGATTTTGTAATGGGTATATGGGGATAGACTGTGTTGTATAAGATATTGTATGAGAGTTGTAATTGATGTAACAGAAGGACGATGTGATGATAATATAAAAGAAGTTTATTTGGACTCTAAAATTTTGTTATCATGTGCATGAGTCCATAGTTTTGTTGTAGTGCAACTACTTATGTTATGTATATTTAGAAATTAATCATTGTTTATGTATTTCTTGTTGTGTATTGATGAATTGAACTATATATGGTCATGTTTAACATGATGGTGCATCCTCTTTGACTCCCCTCACCACATAAGTGTTGTCTATGCTTTTGGTGAGACCTCCAGAATTTTGAATATTCTACTGCTGCTAGACTACAACGGTATATTTGTTAGTAACCTATGAGAACCTTGGTCTCGATCTTGTGCTAACAAATTGTTATGTTGTCGGGATCTAACTTTAAAGTGAGTTTTTATAGGATGCCTCATCACATATTTAAATTTGAGATTAAGAATTGGTAGGAAATAAGGTGTGACAAGTTTATACAACAAGAAGTTGAGTTGCACAAAGTCTTTAGGGTCATGAAGAGTGATGTATTTTATTTTTAACCTATGAGTGACCAGTATAAGATATTTTGGATCTGATTCCCTGAAGAGGTATTTCAGTGGCCCGATCGACTGCAAGAAGCACCAAGATAGAAATTTAAAGTCAAGAGAAGTTATAAATGGACCACTGAAGGTTTATCATCTCTTCACCGGTTGGATCAATATTTTTCTAAAGTAGAAGCAATATTCTATGAGGGACCCAGAGGGAGATTGTTGTAGGAAATATCTCTGTGGATCAATATTTTGCTAGAGGAATAAAGAATGTTCCCTATTCCTTTCGCTAACATGGAAACATAAACCTCTGTGCACAATGGGGGGGGTTGATTTAGAAAAGGGTTCATGAGTTAGTTCCAGTAAATTCTCTGGGAAATATCGGGGGGTATCAAAAGAAAATCGCAAGAGATGAACGACCTTAGAAGAGGATCATTGATCTTAAAAAGAGGTGGTAGGAATAGATGAGAAAAGTGATGAAAAGGTTCTATCAGTTGAGGAAGGAGATCGACTTTGAGTATAGTCATAGGAAAGAGTTAGAATATTTCTGAGATTTGAAAAGATGTGGAAGGTTGGCCATCCAATGGTTGAAAGAAATATTTGGTGAAAGAGGTGAAGGTTTTGGAAGAGATAGACATGAATAAAAAATTTCAGAAGAGATAGATGAAATACTAAGAATGGATGCTTCCACTAAAAAATAATACCCAATGGGAACCTCCAAAGATGTTGTGGGAAAATCACAACCTGCAACGCAAAAATATATTGGATTGCATTCATATGTTAGCGCAAAACTACAAATTAACGTGATCCCCTAGATAAAATAATTTCACTCCAGAGGAAAAGGATCCAACCCTAAATCACTCACTCTCCCAATGCCAACCATTCCTCGAGTAATTTCTATAATTAATATTTATGTAAGTTTACTTAATTCTAGTCCTTTTAGTCCATCAAGTTCAAGTAGTAGTAGTAGTAGTAGTAGTAGTAGTAGTAGTAGTGTGTTGAATGTATTAGTTATATCACAACCAAGACCTTCAGGATTCATATTAATATGATCTCCTAGTCATACAATGGAACATCAACACACAATATCTCTTACCCGATGCCTAGAATTTTGGAGTAAAGGGGATGAGGACATTGAGTAGCACTAGTTTATTTATGAAGCCATCTGGAGGTCTTGCTGAACTCTAGAATCAAATAAATTGGTTGAGTTCTAGACTACTTTCAGGGGTCAAGCTCTAAAATTGTACATGAAATCTATCGAACCAGGGAATCCTCAAGGGAAACCTTTCTATTTAATCCAAGTAAAGCAGAATTTTATAGAGGAATTTTTATTACCTCAGTCAAAGAAGCAATATCTCTCTGAGTTGTGGGAGATAAAACAAAGAGATGGTGAATATGCATGGGAATATAACCAAATATTTAAGGATGCGATAGCGAAGTTAGAAAACCTCATCCACAAAGATCTCTAGAAAGAATGGTTTATTCATGGGTTGTTACTACTAACTCGAATCACGTTGACTCAACAGAGGATATCTACCTTGGGAGAAGCATTGGAACAATCTATGAAGATTGAGGCTATGGTAGGTTATCCTAGAATCTTTTGAGTGATGAGACTGCCTAAAGATAGTAACATTACAAAATGACAATGATAGATCTCTGCATTAACTGATAAAATCCAAGAGTTGACCCTTCTCAAATTAGGTCAACCATAGGTATGGTGCACTAGTTTTTATACCAAAGGTCATACAATAAGCAAATTCCCTAGATTGAGGGGTTCATGACCCCTCACTCACCTAATGGTGCCTCCACCAATAGGACCATCGAGAAGAGTTGTGCAAGTTGTCACTACAATTCCATCTCATGGACTTGTTCAATACCATGATTTACAAAATCATCAAGGAGGTTAGAGAAATGAGTATTGTGAGATTCGTAGAAGGCATGGACACTCCCTTAGGCACTGCCTTTTTCTACAAAAATAAACATCTGTTTTGAATACAATTTATTGTGAATTTTGTGGTTCCCCTACTCATTCTACCAACAAATGAAAAGATTTGGATGCTCTCACCAATATATTACATAAGTCTGTGTTTAGAGTCAATTAATATCCTCAAGGGTTTGGAGGAGTGATCCAAAAATGATCTTTTAAAGACTTGGTTGAGTTTTAAGCATGTGTTAAATTACCATTCAAAATATTAAATGAGGAAGGAGATCTTAATGAAAGAATGGTGCAGTCGTCATAAAGAATAAATAATAGAAAGTAAACATTAAGAACAAAAAACCATAATTCCAAGATTGTTAACGGAGTTTGGCAAGATTGCTTACATCTTCAGGCCTTTGTCTCAGTGGGGGAGGCTTTATTATTAATATTCAATGCTGAAAAGTTACATCATAAATGCATAAAATGGATTAAAAACTAGTTTGTTTGTGTTCTACTAGAACTCAAGAATACAACACAACTAACGTCACTGAAAAAGGTTGATAGTACCTCTCGAAAATGGCCTCTAAAGTTTTCTTCCTCAATGGCTTCCCTGCATAAAAATGGCATAAGCTTCCAAAATCTTCAACATTTTGTTGTTTCTGAACCTCTTAATGCTGTCAAAAACCTATAATTCTTATATATTTGGAGTTAGGGGTCATATCCCAACTTGCCCCCAAGATCTTGCCTCAAAAAAGGATCCAAATCCTCAATTTTGGGAAAAATCAGCATAAATCGGCATAAAAATCCAAACTTTAGGGAAGAAATCCCACTTTGCAAAAATATTTGCACTAGCCCCTTTGCGCTGGGCTCCTGGTCATATGGGATGTTTCCATATGGCCTCGGGTTTGATGCTTAACCTTTGGCTCCGGTCAAAGCCCTTGGTCATGTGTGCATGGCCATGTGGCCAAACCCCGCACCCTAAACATCATCCCATTCTCGGTCCTTATCCCTTGGTCGACAAGATATCTCCCTGTCAACAAGGGCTTATCCCTGAACCTTCACTGTTGAAGAAAAATCTTCCTGCCGACAAGTAGATCTCCTCAAAGAGCTAGACTCTTAACTTTAAGACAAAAAGTGCTTATCATGGTCACTGACTTCCTTTTAGGCCTACACAAACTAATGCATGAAGAGGAAGGAGGAAAGATGCACTTTTTACCGGTGTTTGTCCCTGCACACCCTGAGTTGAACTCCAATCTTGAGCTCCTCGATAAGCCTTGTGGACAAACAAAGTACAACCACTTCCTATTCTATCGAGATTAGTTCGAAGCAAACCTATCTACTTAGAGAAAAATTCATGTAATGTCAAACACAAATTAGAAAGAAACGGACCAAGCATATTACATTAATGAGGACAAAATGTTACTTACAACCATAGATGTAATGTAGCATTTTATCCAAGTTCTCTTTGCCTAACCCTTGCTCAAAAGCTCCACGATCGAAATGACGATAGCTTCACTAATTAGCCTCCACTTCACTGTGTGTTTCCTATGAGATCATAGGTTTCATGCTTCTCATCCCTTCTCCAAATATCACTTATCAGATCATAAGTTGGGTATCATTCTTCATCTAGGTCCCCCTTTCACCATGAGAAAGCTTGCTTATATAGCCTTGGAGAGGCCCAACAACTTGAGATATCTTTGGGGTGAGTTGAGGATTTTCCTCCTTGAGTTAGGGATCTTCCCTAAGATCATGGCTAGACTAGGGTTTTGAATCCAACTGCCCTCCAAGATTGAAAAGATCATTCCCCCATTCTTATCAACAAATCAACTGCTGCCCAGAATAGGTAGCGCTCCCTCAAAAGGGCCATCAGAGTGTTATAGCGCTCCCAAGTAGGCTTTAGGGGAGTGCCAACACTCCTGAGAGTAGGAGCGCTCCTGCAAAAGGGTGGATGAGTGTTATAACTCTCCCTGATAGCTTATAGGTGGGGCACCATCACTCCTGAGAGAGGTATAGGGGAGCGCTCTCCTCCAAAAACTCAGTTTTTGGGGTTCTTTCGGATGGCAAAAGGTTCATAAGCCCAATTAACCATTCCTCCTCTTCCAAATCAAGTGTTTGATGTGTGTCAAGTGTCCTTCTCATGTCGTTATAGGCATGACATAGGCATCATGGTAGTATGATTTCCTTGACACTTGTGACACTTGTGAGAAAAATGCGACACTTGTAATGACGACACTTGCGACACTATCGAAGTGAGTAATTTCGATGTGTAATAGATTTTCCCCCAAAGTATGAACTTAGAAGACATGAACTGATAACTGAAATGCTTTGTAGACTTTCAAGCAAGGGTATAGATGAAAAGAACCTGACAGAAGTTGCACACAAACATCCAACAAATATTATGACATGTTTCAAACCCAAGGCAGGCATACCTATGCTTGGGTGATCAAGACTTGCAAGATATGGCCGCCATAAAATACACT
>JASDQU010438601.1:13835-55352 GCA_032191745.1 Picea mariana
CAAATCCATGGCCTTCCACCCCCAGATAGATGGCCAAACCGAGGTTGTAAATTGAATGATTGTGCATATCCTCCGCATGCATAATTCAAAGCACCCTCACACATGGGATGAGAGCCTTCCCTATGTCCAGCATAGCTACAACTGAGCCCTACATAGATCAACTGGCCACAAACCCTTTCAAGTGGGGTTGGTATTCCAACCATTGGGACCCATAGATGTTGCACTTCCCCTTACGGTCACCTCGACTGACTCATCTCTTTCTCCACCTGAAGCTGACAAAGCCACCCGGTTCATTGAGTAGATCCAACACATCCACCAATAGGTTCAGGATATCCTACATAAGTCCAATGACAAGTACAAACAACGCCATGATCAACATCGGGTGCCGCATAAGTTTCAGATGGGCGACAAAGTTTTGTTGCACTTGTAGAAAGAACACCTTACAAGACCCCATCGGAAGCTTTGCCCAATCTGTTATGGGATGTACACTATCACAAAGGCCATGGGGGATAATTATTTTGAGCTCAACATTCCTCCTTTCCTTTATCTGCACCCAGTGTTCATGTGGATCTCCTTTGCCCTTATTTCCCACCATTATTGGACACCTCAGAAGTAACAGAACAACTGAAACCAATAGAGCTCAACGCTGACTGCCTACAATAGGAATCTAATGATCAAATTGTGGACAGACAAATCAAGGGCACTCGACAATACAGGATCCAGCTTTATCGAGTCGTCAAAGTAGGGCAGCTCCTGCACTAAGGCAAGTGGCTCACCCGGGGCCAAATTCAACAGAAATTTCCTCATCTAATGGGGGACCTCAATGCAATGGAAAAAATTACTTCATAAGGAGGGAGGATTGATCCATATGGATATCGATGGCCACCCACCTTTTCCAACTGGATCAAAACAATTTTCTAACAATTTTGGCAATTTACTATCTTTAGCAGATTTAAATTCTGGGGCCATTTTGAGGGCCTAAATGAGGGCTTTTCAGGATCGAGATCCTCAATGATAAATAAAGGAATAATTGATCCCTCAAAATAAATTTCCTCAATGATACCTTTCCAATAGGCTATCATATGCCTAAAACGAATATCGTATGCAAAAGTTACGACCCTAGGAAGTTGATGTCCTAACTTACCCAAACGGGGCACACATGACTTTTGGCGCTTCATCTCCTAGGGTTAGGTTTTTGGATGTCTAGGATTTTTGGCATTCTTGCTTTTGTAAAAATGCCTTCAGAGCCTCATTGTAACCTTCTTCTTGCGAATGCATGCTGTCGTCACATCTCTTCTTAGAGATAAGCCGCCACCATTCCAACAAGCTTGTTTTCGCTGCATTTTACAGTTTCATCTTATTTTGTTATTGAATAGAAAACCAGTTTTACTTTATCTTTGTTATTTTCTGTTAAGCACCTGTTAATAATCTGTATTCATTTTGTTCTGCTCATAAAATCTAGATCAAATTTGGAAGTACTCCTTCATTGGATATGTAGTGGAGGGTACAATACTTGGTTAAAGGTAGAAGCCATGTTAGGATATAATTATTATAGACTTGTGGAAACACCGAGATTACAGTTCTTTCATGTATATTTTAAACTCTATTATGTTAAGACAAATTGTTGTGACATGTACCGAATTAGTTTAATAATAATGAATAAACGAGAAGGCTATCTACCTTGTTGTTAGTCGCCTGTAACTATGAGTAAGTATACATCGTAGTCCGATAGGAACGATTACAATCTTAAAACGATTAAGAATATCAAAGTAAAGGAGTATTGATGCACCTGAAAAGAAAAATTATTGGTAAATTTGGGGTACATTACATATGGTATCAGAGAAAAGGTTACAACACCTGGACATCAAATCAGGGCCAAAAATTTTGTTTAACACATACTTTTATGTTTAATGAAAAACTAACAAAAACGCTTACTGTTACAAAGATAAAGTTTTTATTTCTGTTGTGATAATGACAACATGGAATGAGGAGGAGATCAGACTTGAGGAGAATATCGAGCAAGGGCCTTCTAAAGAACCTAGGTATAAGAGTGAAGGAAGTTTAGCTACCCAGGTTCTGGAAACAATGAGGAACCTTGTTGTGGAACTGCAAGTTTTCAAGGAAGATAATGAGAAACTAAAAAAGGAACACGAAGACTAGCAAGAAATAAATGAAGTGCTATTGCATAGCATAGTAACAAAAAAGATCCCAAAAGAGAATGACAAGGAAGAATAGGTCAACTAAAGAGCCTCCAAAAACTCTGGTCCTGAAGCAGAAAACGAGAACAATTCTTCTGAAGGCACACCCTCAACAAAATATAAAACAACCACTTGAAGAAAGAGGAAATAGGTGGACCACCTAGAGGGTGAATTTAATAAAATCAAACCGTTCACCTTTGATGCAGAATCCAGGAAGGGGGAGGAAGCTAAATCATGGTTACTGGACATAAAAAAGTATTTCCAGATTTACAATTATTCCAACAACATGAAGGTCAGAATGGCCATTTATAACCTGAAAGGAAAGGTGAGTATATGGTGGCAGGACTTGAAGTCGGCCAATGGATTAAAGGAGAAAAAAATGGAATGGTCAGACTTCAAGAAATATTTCAAGAAACAATATTTATCATAAAGTTACTATGAAAGAAAGACCAAAAAATTTTATGAGCTAAGACTCAGATAGATGACCATGGATGACTTGATAAACAAATATCTGGAATTATTAAGATTTGTGCCTTACATTAGGGAGTACAAAGTAAAAACCCAATGATTCCTAAGTTTCTTACCACATTCATATAAGGACATAATCGAGTTCAACAATCCCAAGACCTTATCGAAAGTTTTTAGGAAGGCTTGAATGTGATATGATCAGTACAAACAATGGTCCAAAATTCCCAAGGCTTGGAAAGATAAGAAACGAGACAAAATGAACCAGCAGAAGAAGGGCTATCGACCAACCCCTTTCTAGAATGTAGCAATGAATTTCCCAAGGAAATATTTTCACTCCAATAACCAGAATACCCAAGGGGGATGTAGACCAGTCAATCTGGGAACGAAGAAGTTTGGGGACAACCCTAGGGAACCGTTAAAATGATGGGAGTGTGGAGAACCTCACTTAAGGAGGAACTGTCCACGTTTAACTTCTGTAGCAAGGACCACAATGCACAGCCTGCAAGAGGCCTCTATAGTAGGAGATGTGGGAAGAAGATTACACAGAATCAATGCAGTTGTGGATGGCTGACAAGTTGATAACCAATCCACTATAATGGAAGTTGAAGGTAAAGTTAATAATAATCGTATTTCTGTTTTAATTGATCCAGGATCTACTTTGAGTTATGTTACTCCTGGTGTAGTTGATTCAAACAAGCTTAAGAAAGTAAACCATACTAAATCTTGGTTAGTAAAACTAGCATATTTCATTTATAATTGTGAGTTCAGTTTATATGGTCGAAATACAAAGATAAATATGAATATTCTATCGTTAGGTTCTTATGATATAATTATTGGAATGGACTGGCTAGAGAAGCATAAAGCAATTTTGGATTGTTATGAAAAATCACTTACTTACAGAGATGAAAAAAACATTGTTAGGACAGTACAAGACATCATAAAACTAGTCTCAGTTAGGCAGATTTCAACAATGCAGTTTAAAAAGTGCATAAATAAAGGTTGTCTGATTTATGTTATTCAAGTGAAAAATCTGTTGGAAAAAGAAAATAAACCCAGCCTAAAATATTTTACCGTCTTACATGATTTTAGAGATTTATTTGTAGACAAAATACCATAACTTGCCCCAAGAAGAGAGATAGACTTCTCTATCGATCTGTTGCCTAGATCAGCCCCTATATCTAAGGCACCCTACGTGATGAGTTTACCCGAATTAATAGAGTTAAAAATTCAACTACAAGAACTATTGGACAAGGAGTACATCAAACCAAGTGTCTCACCATGGGGGGCACTAGTCCTTTTTGTTAAAAAGAAATACATAATGCTAAGATTATGCATTGATTCTAGAGAGTTAAACAAAATGACTGTTAAGAACAAATATCCCCTACCCAAAATCAATGACCTGTTTGACCAAGTGGGAGGGGCAAATATTTTTTCTAAGTTGGATTTAAGATCTAGTTATCACCAGGTTAGAATAAAGGATGAAGACATAAGTAAAACAACGTTTAGGATGAGATATGGACATTATGAATTTGTTGTTATACCTTTTGGTCTCACTAATGCACCAACATCGTTTATGTGTTTAATGAATAACATATTTAGTCATTACCTATATACGTTTGTTCTGGTATTTATTGATGACATTCTAGTGTATTCAAAAATGGAAGACGAACATGAAGAACATCTAAAGATAGTATTGAAGACATTAAGAAAACACAAGTTGTATGCAAAATTTGACAAATGTGACTTTTACCAAAAGAAAATATAGTACCTAGGACATGTAATATCTGAAGAGGGTATTGCAGTCAACCCAGAGAAGATAAAAGCCATCATGGAATGGCCTATCTCTAAGGATCTGGCTAACATCCAGTCATTCATGCGAATCACCAAGTACTACCGCAACTTTATAGAGGGATTATCTAAGATTGCATACCCTATCACATCCCTACAGAAAAAAGGAAGCAAGTTTATTTGTTCGCAGAAATGTCAGGACATTTTTAATAAGTTAAGAGAATTGTTAACAACCACACCTATTTTAAGGGTAGAAAACCCGGATAAAGACTTTACAGTTTGTGTGGATGCGAGCAAAGAATGTTTCGGAGGTGTCCTAACTCAAGAAGGGCACGTTATTTGTTACGAGTCATGAAAACTAAAAGACAATGAACGAAACTACATCACACATGAATTGGAATTAGCAGTTGTAATCCATGCGTTAAAAATGTGGCGACACTATATAATGGGAAAAAAATTTATATTGTTAACTGATAACAATGGTGTGAAATTCTTGTTTAGTCAACCAGATCTTAACGCAAGGCCTACAAGATGGCTGGCCTTCTTGAGGGAATTTGATTTTGAGGTAAGACACATCAAGGGTAAGGAAAACAAAGTGGAAAATGCCTCAAGTAGAAGAATTCATGGGTTGTTTGAGATAAATATTAGTAGGGAAGAAAGAGACATTGAGCAAAGGATAAAAGTTGCAAGTGATAATGACGAAAAATACATCAAAACAATGGCAAATTTACAAAATAATGCAGAACATTTAGACATAACAAATCTAAGTTTGGACATAAATGGATTACTAAGATTCAAAAACAGGCTACACATACCATATTTTGCTGAATTAAAGATAACAATTTTGGATGAAGCACACAAGAAGCCCTATTCTGGTCATCTGAGATACCAGAAAATGGTAACATCATTTTGAAGTTTTTTTATTGGCCTAATATGAAAGGTAAGATAGAAGAATACTTATCTAAGTGCCTAGATTGTTAACAGGGAAAGGATGAACACTAGCACCCAGTTGGCCTGTTACAACCTCTACCTGTACCAGAATGGAAGTGGGAGACTATCTCACTGGATTTTATCACAGGTTTGCCTAAAAATAAAAAATAGAATGAATCAATTATGGTAGTAATTGATAAAATTAACAAGTCTGGACATTTTATTCTTGTGAAATCTACTTATAAATCTATTAACATCGTTGAAATATTTATGAAGGAAATTTTTAGACTACATGGTATTCCTAAAATGGTGATTTCAGATAGAGATGTCAAATTTGCATCTACGTTTTGGAAAGAATTGTTTGCAGGGTTGAATACTAACTTGAATTTCATCACAAGCTACCATCCACAAACGGATGGGAAAACTGAACGAATGAACTAGATTGTGGAAGATATGTTATGAATGTACGTAAGGATGAAACCAACTAAGAGGGAAGAATACCTGCACTTGGTAGAATTTGCATATAATAATGGTTATCAGACATCGGCTAAAATGAGCCCCTTCGAAGTACTTTATGACAGAAAGTGTACAAATTTGATTAGACTAGATAACCTAGTTGACATACTAATGGTGAGACCAAAAATTCTCCAGGAAATGGGGAAAATGGTAAGAAAAGTACAACGTAATTTAAAGGAGGCAAAAGACAGACAGAAAAGCTACACATATCTGAAAAGAAGACACCAGGAATTTCAAGTTGCAGATCACATGTATTTAAATGTCAAAGCAAGAAGAAGTTCATCAAATCTAGGAAACTGTTCAAAGTTGGCGCCCAAGTTTTGTGGCCCCTTCAAGATCTTAGCTTGAATTGGACCCGTGGAATATCAACTTGCACTTTCTGCAAATTTAAAATTTCATAATGTATTTCATGTTTCTTTGTTAAGAAAATATGTTCATGATCCTACTACCATGATCAATTGGAACCTGGTGCAAGTGGAACCAGAAGGCGAGTTCCAAGTGGAACCTCTACGCATTCTAGACAAGAGAGAAACAATACTACGAAACAGATCCATCGCCTAGGTAAAAGTGCAATGGAAGCACTTTAGTCTTGAGGAGGCCACTTGGGAATTGGAGGAAGATTTGCAAAAATATTATCCAACCCTGTTCTGAGAAAGGAATGAACACTGAGTACAATGTTGTAATGAAGGGGGAGAGGATGTAATATACCCAAAAATAATTAATTATTAAAGTCTGTATGCATTTAGGAATTTATTTCCGTTTTTGGAGAATTCGTATTTGGAAAATTTTTTCCATTTATGGAAATTATGAATTTGGAATTTGATTAATTGTAATTAATTATTGTGACTGTTGGGAAAATATTTGATTTACCCAACCAACTCTTCGACTATGACACTTGTAAAAGACAATTTTTTTTATATTAATTGTTGAAGGACAAATGGAACAACCAGGTTGAAATCAGTTGATCATGACTCCATGAGTGGGGAACAAACATGAAATACCTCAGGGATGAATTTTACAAGTGGAAAATGAGGAATTTGTCCATAAGAATCCCCTGAAAATCAAGGATTTTTAAAGATGCAAAAATTCCCAAGGGGGGGAAAGGACCTAGGCACAATATGCTTTTGGCATATACAACATATGGGAGGAGGAATGACACTACTGAGTATGATGGAGAAAGGATGTCATTTGTTGTTATGAGCACTTTTATGAGTGTGAGGCAAGGGGAATTTCTGATCTGAAAGAGGACTATAGCGAAATAGGAGCATTGGAGTTCTCTCTTCTGGATTCATGGTCAGGCTAGGGGTTGAACAAAGCAAGCAGTTTGGCCGTGATGTTCTATGGTTGGGTGGAACTTGGATATTCGATTTGTTGTCCCAACACATTGTTCATATATGTACATCTACTTATTTCCTTGTTGAATTGTTTGTTGATTAATAGCTGGTAGAATGAAATGAATTGTAGAATAAGCCTTTGCAGTTTGATTTTATTCATTGAGTAAAGTTAAGAAAGCTACTGTGAGTGTTAGATTTTAATGAAGGTTAATTATGTAAGTATACATGTACATAGGATGTGCATTCAAGCTAAATAAAATGGAATTATTATTGTGTTAATTGTAACCTTTACCAGGCATGTAAATATATACATACAGGTATTCAACTTAAGGAATATTAGACTGCTGAAAATGCTAAACAAAATTCTAGATACAACAATATATATATATATATATATATATATATATATATATATATTGTTGTATGTTTAGATACACTAGTTGCATAAACATCTAAGGTATTCATACACATAAAAGTTCTATAGACATCTTGAATCACATGAGATTTCCATTAATTTCCATTTATCAATCCATATCAAAAGAACAGAGAATTACAGTCCTTTTACATTACAGAAAATCCCTTAAGCAAAAATTTAGGGGTATAGAAAATGCTACATGTTACAGAGGTGGTCCAACAATTAACATAGTTTAACATTCTACATAACACATGCTATATTAAACTGTAAATCGTGGAATTCTTATACAATATAGGGTTTCCCCTTCCAATCTGTTTATTCCATTAAGGAATCAAATATTTAAGTCAAACTGTTTATCTATGGAACCCTGTACCAACAAACACATAGAACCTCAAAAATAAAATCAGACGTCGAGATCTGGAACTCAAATACCTTTTGAGTGAGGCGATCTCGTGTATCCTTTCCTCAAAAATGATTAAGTCCTTCAAGAGGAAAAACGAGGATTAGAAAATAATTTTATGAAACAAGTTGCTAAAATTAAATATTGAAGATAAAGTATTGTTTGGGAAGAATCCACGAAATTTAAACAACGAAGATTCAACACACGAATAACACTTAGCTCGAGGTTCGTGCGGGTGCACTTCCCGTTAGTGTCGTTGAAGCGAACTGTCCACAGTCTGAAGGGGAGGAGTGGACCTTGAAATGACTGATGGGTACCCTCGCAGTGGAAACATGGGTCCCATCATTAGTTTTGTAACCGAAAAAAATGAACCGAGTGCTCAAAATGTAGCAAGTAGATAGAACATTGTTAAAAATGTAATATATAACATAACCAGAACAATAAATATTACATAGTATAAAGTATGTCCCACAGAATTGCCCAATTCGGACTACATATAGGGTTGTGATACAATGTTCTCATAATTATCTAAACTTACAATTGATGATAAAGAAAATGCAGTCAAGAACAGAGTTCAAGATAATTAAATTGCCTTTTTCATTACGTTGAAGAAGTGAAATTAGACAATTTAATCATGGAATTCTAGAACAAAGAGTAAGGGTAAATCCTTTAAAAATAGTTTAAAAATTCTGGAATAATTACACATAGTGGAATTCTTAGGACTGTAATAGTTCCTATACTAGTACGAGTAAGGTAAATAAATTTATTAATTACACTTTAGACAATAGCAAGGAACCTGACCACAATCACGGGAATTTGATTTATGACTTTACAACTTTTAATTTGAGAATTCAATAATTCATAGTAAGTTATAATGCATAACCTTTCAAGAGATGATGGTCGAAGTCTCATCACTTAATCAAAACAAGAATATTAAACACGTAACCTATACCTACAGAGAATACCATAAGAAAACTTAGGAATGACTATAGAGAAATATTTAACCAAGGGGTTCTCGGGCAAGAGGTATGTCGTGGACAACCTAATTAAAAACACAAGTATAATGACAAAGATAAGATTGAGGTCTCGGTCTTACCAACATAACCCACTATTCCTTACTAATGTAAGAGATAATTATGAGAAAATACAAAGAGAGCAATAATATACAGTGGATGCCATATGTGGAATTTTTAGGGTCAGTATAACAGGTTTTAACCACGGGAGTTTCCGACAATAGTTATGCCATGAGTGACTCCAAACAAAAATACAAGCCTAAGGATTAAGGAGAAGACTAAGGATAATCTCTTGTCGACAAAACCCTAACAATGTTACGAGACTATCCCTGAATCAAGAAAACTGAACCGCATGTGTAAAATGGCATACAAGTCCCAATGAAATCCATGAGTAGCGGATGATTGCCTCATGATAAGGCTGAAAGAACCACGAGCTAGAGATACTTCCTCTATACAGAGCATGGATTGAAATACTTCAGATAATTAAGAATAGCAAAGGGGGGACCTCAGCTAGCACCCGTAAGAAAACCAGTTACAGAGACAATCTTAAACACGACTAACCATTCCATATCTACTACATATAAGCGATGGAGTCATTGTGGAATTACCTGGTAGAGGAGGAAACCGGAAGGTCGTGCATCCATCTTATTTCCTTACGTAGAGTTTGAACCCTCCTTAATGACGGTTTTTACACGCAGACAAGTGTTGCATAGGTTAACACTAGGTGGTTTTATGAAATGCATAAGAGCCAAAGGAAAGTGATACATTAGTTACCTAGGAGACTCTCGTATCACAGAGTAATGGTGAGGGGATGTGGTGGGTACACTGGCCATGTGAACAAATGTGCTTCACATACCCACATTGGCCACGAGAACCTAGGATATCTACAATTGCAGAACCCTCATAACTTTCAAACCAAAGAAGTTATGACATTAACGGACAAGTTTGAATTCGCATTCAACCGAACCTTAAAGGATGTTAGTGCAAATCCCTATCAGTAAGTCAAGCGGAGTTTCTTTCTGGACAGTAAGGTTTGGGGTCAGATTTAATAGGTTATTGGGTCTAGGGTTATGACTTGTCATGTCAGTTGGGACTCCAAACCTTAGTGCTAAACATCGTTATTCGATCACCCCTATCATATACAACCATCATATGTTAAGTCCACTATAACTACGATGTTAAGGTTTTAATGAAAAGAAACTGTCAATAATGTCCATTTCTTGTAATGCGTAGAGTGCACATACAGTAAGGGAATAATTATTGAAAATAGACCCGTATATTTTATTATTTGGATAACATTAAATACTCTGGTTAAAACATATGTTAGCATACATATTGAACTCAAGAAATACACTACCTTTCATGACTATAGGAATAGGTAATATATATATATATTTCTATATTTGGAATATGGTAAGGATGGTATGTTCAACAACTTTTCCAAAAGAGTATCGATACATGGGTTTTAAAGATATAAATAAGAAAATAATACTTAGATATTATTTTTGGGACTAACTGCGTAGTGTAAGTCATTAATTTATGACCCATATTCATGAATATTAGTCACAACTAACCAATAATTCTCATGATTTGAATAGTCCACTTAGCACTCATTGCATCGGGTGATGCTCACAGGGGTGAAGAAATGGGATTGAAACCAGCGAAATGAATCGCATAGCATCAATCATCACTTCCAGGGCTTGCACCCAGTAACCAGGACTTCCCAGGTGGTCACCCATCCCAAGACTCCTCTGGCTCAAGCACGCTTAACTGTGGAGTTTTTGAAATGAGGAGAAGAGGTGTGAATCCTTGAATTATCGGCTCTTAAAGATGAGAATACACCTCCCTGGACTTACTGTGATTTATTTCATTTTAAAATTCATAGTGTATAATCATAAGGAAAATGTCCCATGTGTTTGTAAAGACTTTTTCTTTCCTAAAAATGCACGCATGTAGTAGCAGGCCTATAATACCTTTACATTCATGTCTCGCATAATTAATACAAGAATTCGTTAATGTCATAAGATTTATCTCGGTGTAAATAATTAAATTTCCCAGAGTGTTTATACTTCAAGTGTAGAATTTACCCTAATTTTTCTATTCTTGTAATCTGCGTTTAATCTTGTTCTACCTGTGCTTCTTCCACATAAGGGAACTATTAAAGAAGTACCCAGAATCCTCGTCTGATTCTCTTCCATGGGACAGACTCTCCTTGATGGAAATAAACATTTACAGTAGCTTTGTAAAGTATATTTGAAATTCAGTTTATGCTAGTGTTCTTGTCCGAGTTTCTTAATCAACAATTCGTAAGTTTCAATATCTACAGAAAAAAGGTCCCGCAATCCTTGTCTGTAGTCCTGAATTGGGAAGTATGTGCCTCTGTGGGATATGCGACTATAGTGTGTGCATTTTAGTATTTTGGTTATGAAATATATTAAATGCTTAGCAATGTTTTAAAATGATTGTTTACATTCTGGAGTACACAGTTAGATTCTTTCGGTTACCAAACTAATGATGAGGCCCTATTTCCTTGCAAGGTTACCCATCAATAATTTTTGGTTCCACTCATCCCCTTCAGACTGTGGACAGGTCATTTCTTCAATGCCAGTGGAAATCACATCCATGCTAGATAAATCTAAGTATTATTCGTTATTGAATCTTCAATATTTAATTTCGTTTGATTTTCTTAACATTGCTTACTAAACCTATCATTTTCCCTTTGCAGGATTAAACAATTTGCATTCAATGGCTCGGGGGGATCTCCTTTCTCAAAAGAGGTATTCGAGTTCCGATTGTTTCATTTTAACTAAAAGTTCAGGTTCGATTTTCTAGTGGTATCGGGTTCTTACCCTAGGGTACTATGTTGTAATAGTTTGGACCAGGAGACTCCGGATAAACAGATCATCTATCATATTATTATTAATGAACACATACATTTTTTGAAAAATGATTGAATACTGTTAAGAATTGAACATCCTTTTTATCATGTATTATATACCATTAAATTTTTGTTTATGGATTTGTTTTAATGTAAAAATGACTATAATTTTCTATTCCTTTAGTATAGTCTGATCAATGGAAGTTTACTTGAAATTTCATGTGATTCAAGGATCGATAAAATATTTTTGTATATGAGTATATTGTATGTTTATGTGGCTCTGTGTATCTATACATGTCACGATATATAAATATATTTTGTATTCATTTCCAGAATTTCGTTTGACATTGCAACAATCCAATTTTCCTTAAGTTGAATACATATACGTAGATATCTACATACATGGTAAAGGTTATGATTAACACAACAATAATTCTATTCTATTTAGATTGAATGCATATCCTATATAAATATATTTTTATTTAGATACATGTAAAAACATACATAGGTACTTCCTGTAGGAATAGGTCTACACTTAAGGTTTATCTGAAACCTATGACAAAACATTTAATAAATATTTATTCCTGCTTACACATATTTCCACATTCCTGTTTATACCAATATAGTCCTAATATCAAGAAACATATAGAACTTATATTTTATTTACTATTTATATTCATAGAGTATATTCACATGAATAAATAATTATCACATATTCATCTCATCCCTATCAGCTAACACACAATAAAATATTCATCAAAAGATCAAGTAGAAGAACATATCTGAAATCGATGCTGGAACACAAATGGAACAACCAAATTCCACCCAACCATAGAACAGAGAATCCAGACTACTTGCTCCGTTCACCCCCTAACCTGACCATGAGTCCATAAGGGCGAATTCCAATGATCCTCTTTTGTTACAGTCCTCTTTCAGATCAGAGATCCCCTTTCCTTACGCTCAAAGAAGTGTTCATAATAGCAAGTGATAACCTTTCTCCAACATACTAAGCAGTGTCCTTCCTCCTCCCATATGTTGTATATCATGAACATCTTGTGCCTAGGTATTTTTCCCTCTTTGGAAATTTTTGCAGCTTTACAAATCCTTGATTTTTAGGGGATGCTAGTGGCCAAATTCCTCATTTTCCACTTGTAAAATTCATCCCTGAGGTAACTCAAGTTTGTTTCCCACTCATGGAATCGTGGTCAGTTTTTTTCAACCTCGCTATTAAATTTGTCCTTCAATAATTAATATATAAAAATACTTCTCTTATACATATGTCACAGTCAAAGAGTTGGTTGGGCAAATCAAATATTTTCCCAACAGTCACAATAATTAATTACAAATAATCAAATTCCAAAATTGGATTTACCAAAAATGGCAATAAGTTTCCAAATATGAATTTTCCAAAAACGGAAATAAAATTTCTAAGTGCATACAGACTTTAATAATTAATTATTTTTGGGGATATTACATCCTCCCCCCCTTCAGTACAACACTGTCCCTAGGTTTCATTCCTTTCTTGGAAAAGGGTTGGATAAGATTTCTGCAAATATTCCTCCAATTCCCAAGTGTCTTCCTTAGGGCTAAAGTGCTTCCATTGCACCTTTACCTGGGCGATGGCTCTGTTCCAAAGTATTGTTTATTTCCTGTCCAGAATGCACAAAGGTTCCTCTTGGAACTCGCCTTCTGGTTCCACCTACACCATGTTCTAATCAATCATGTGAGTAGGATCATGGATATACTTTTTCAACAAAAAAATATGAAATACATTATGAACTTTAAAATTTGCAGGGAGTGCAAGTTGGTATGCCACGGGTCCAATTCGAGCTAAGATCTCGAAGGGACCAAAAAACCTGGGCACCAACGTTGAACAGTTTCCTAGATTTAATGAACTTCTTCTTGCTTTTAATTTTAAATACACGTGGTCTCCAACTTGAAATTAGTGGTGTCTTCTTTTCAAACCTGTGTAGCTTTTCTATCTGTTGTATGCCTCTTTTAAATTATATTGTACCTTTCTTATTGTTTTCTCCATTTCCTGGAGAAATTATTGTCCCATCATGAGTCTATCAACTGGGTTATCCCAGCTAATCGGAGTTGTACATTTTTTATCGTACAGTACTTCAAAGGGGCTCATTTTAGCCGACAACTGTTAACCATTATTGTACACAAACTCCACTAAGTGTAGGTATTCCTCCCACTTAGTTGGCCTCATCCTTACATACATTCATAACATATCTTGCACATTCTAGTTCATTCATTCATTTTTCCCATCCGTTTGTGGATGGTAGATTGTGATGAAATTCAAGTTAGTATTTAACCCTGAAAACAATTCTTTCCAAAACATTGATGTAAATTTGACATCTCTATCTGAAATCACCATTTTAGGAATACCATGCAATCTAAAAATTTCCTTCATAAATATTTCAGTGATGTTAATAGCTTTATAAGTAGATTTCACACGAATGAAATGTGCAGACTTTCTAAGTTTATCAATTACTACCATAATCGAATCATTCTGGTTTTGATTTTTAGGCAAACCTGTGCTAAAATCCAGTGAGATAGTTTCCCACTTCCACTCTGGTATAGGTAGAGCTTGAAGCAAGCTGGCTAGATGTTGATGTTCAACCTTCACTTGTTGACAATCTAGACACTTAGATAATTATTCTGTTGTCTCACCTTTCATGTTAGGCCAATAAAAGAACTTCCTCAATGTTGTTACCATTTTCTAGTATCCCAGATGACCAGAATATGGCTTCTTATGCATTTCATCCAAAATTGTTAGATTTAATTTAGTAGAATATGGTATGTACAACCTATTTTTAAATATTAGCAGCCCATTTCTATCCAAACTCAGATCTTCTATGTCCAAATTTTCTGCATTACTTTGTAAATATGCCACTGTTTTGGTGTATTTCTCGTCATTAACACTTGCATATTTTATCCTTTGTTCAATGTCACTTTCTTCCCTGCTAATACTTATCTCAAACAACCCACAAGTTCTTCAACTTAAGGCATATCCCACTTTGTTTTCCTTACCCTTGATGTCATTTACTTTGAAATTAAATTCACTCAAGAAGGCCAACCACCTTGCTTGTCTTGCGTTAAGATCTGGTTGAATGAATAATAATTTCACAACACTGTTATTGGTTAACAACATAAATTTTCTTCCCATTATATAGTGTCGCCACATTTTTAATGCATGAATTACAACTGTCAATTCCAGGTCGTGTGTGACGTAGTTTCTTTCATGTTCTTTTAGCTTTCGTGACTCGTAACAAATAACGTGTCCTTCTTGAGTGAGGACACCTTCCAAGCCTTCTTTTATTTCATCTATGCAATGTGTAAAGTCTTTATCAGAGTCTTCTACCTTTAAAATAGGTGCGGTAGTTAATATTTCTTTTAACTTACTAAAACTATCTTGAAATTTCTACGACTAAATAAACTTGGTTCCCTTTTTCTGTAGGGATGTAATTGGGTATGCAATCTTAGAGAATCCCTCGATACATCTGTGGTAGTAACCGGTAATTCCCATGAATGACCAGATGTCCGCCACATCCTTAGGGATAGGCCATTCCATGATGGCTCTTATCTTCTCTGGTTCGACTGCAATACCTTCTTTAGATATTACATGTGCTAGGTATTGTATTCTCTTTTTGTGGAAGTAACATTTGTCAAATTTTGCATACAGCTTGTGTTTTCTTAGGGTCTGAAATAATATCTTTAGATGTTCTTCATGTTCTTCTTCTATTTTTGAATACACTAGAATATCGTCAATAAATACCAACACAAACTTGTAAAAATATTGACTGAAAATGCTATTCATTAAACACATAAATGTTGTTGGTGTGTTAATGAGACCAAATAGAATTACAACAAACTCATAATGTCCATATCTCATTATAAACATTGTTTTACATATTTCTTCATCCTTTATTCTGACCCAGTGATAACCAGATCTTAAATATAACTTAGAAAAAATAGTTTCCCCTCCCACTTGGTCAAATAGATCATTGATTCTGGGTAGGGGATATTTGTTCTTAAAATTAATTTTGTTTAATTGTCAATAATCAATACATAATATTAAAGTTTTTTCTTTCTTTTTAACAAAAAGGACCGGTGCTCCTCAAGGTGAGACACTTGGTCTGATGTATTCCTTGTCCAACAGTTCTTGTAGTTGAATTTTCAGTTCTGTCAATTTGGGTAAACTCATCCTTTAGGGTGCCTTAAATATTAGGGTTGATCCATGCAGTAGATCGATAGAGAAATCTATCTCTCTTCTTGGAGGCAGTTCTGGTATTTCGTCCACAAATAAATATCTAAACTCATGTAAGATGGTAAAATATTCTAGGTTGGGTTTATTTTCTTTTTCTAACTGATTTGTCACTTGAATATCATAAATCTGACAACCTTTACTCATGCATTTCTTAAACTGCATTGCTAAAATCTGCCTAACTGAGACTAGTTTTTTGATGCCTTGTATTGTCCTAACTATGTTGTTTGCATATCCGTATATAAGTAATTTTTCGTAACAATCCATAATTACTTTATGCTTCTCTAACCAATCCATTCCAATAATTATATGGTACGACCCTAACGGTAGAATATTCATATTTAACTTTGTATTTTTTCCATCTAAATTGAGTTCACAATAAAAAATGAAATCTGTTACTTTCCTTTTTGTCCCTGTTTCTAGCCGAGCTAGCCATGATTTAGGGTTCTTTACTTTCTTAAGTTGGTTTGAATCAACTACACCAGGAGTAATATAACTCAGAGTAGATACTGGGTCAATTAAGATAGAAATATGATTATTATTCACTTTACCTTCAACTTCCACTATAATGGATTGATGATTAGCTTGTCGGCCATTCACAACTACATTAATTTTATGTACGCTCATGCCCACATATACTACCGTAGAGGCCTCTTGTAGGTTATGAACTGTGGTCCTTGCTGTTGAAGTTAAACATGGACAGTTCCTCCTTAAATGGAGTTCTCCACATTCCCATCATTTTAACGATTCCCTGGAGCTGTCCCCAAATTTCTTGGTTCCCAAATTAACTAGTCTACCTCCCCCTTGGTTGTTCTAGTTATATGAATGAGAATCTTTCCTTTGGAATTTATTTTTCATATTCTAGAAAGGGGTTGGTTGGAAGCCATTCTTCTGTTGATTCATTATGTCATGTTTCTTATCTTTCCAAGCCTTGGGAAGTTTAGACTGTTGTTTGTACTTGTCAAAGCACATCTGGGCCTTTCTAAAAACTACGCTTAAGGTTTTGGGGTTATCGAATTCAATTATGTTCTTATAGGACTGTGGTAGGAAGCTTAGGAATCGTTGTATTTTTACTTTTTCTTCCTTGATGTATGGTACAAATCTTAATAACTCAAGAAATTTGTTTATCAGGTCATCCATGGTCATGTGGTCGAGTTTTAGTTCATAAAATTCTTTGGTCTTTCTTTCATAATAACTTTCTGACAAATATTGTTTCTTGAAGTATTTCTTCAAATCCAACCATTCCATCTACTTTTATTTTAAGCCCTTGGCTAACTTTAGGTCCTGCCACCATATACTTGCCTTTCCTTTCAGTTTATAAATGGCCATTCTAACCTTCTTGTTACTGGAATAATTATAACTTTGGAAATAATTTTTTATGTCTAGTAACCATGCTTCAACCTCCTCTCTTGTCATGGATTATCTATCAAAGGTGGACAGTTTGATTTTCTTAAATTCACCCTCCATGTGTTCCACCTGTTTCCTCTTCCTTCCTGTGGTTGTTTTATTTTCTATTGTTGGTGTGCCTTCAAAAGAACTGTTCTCATTTTCTTCTTTAGGACAATAATTTTTGGAGGCTCTTTTGCTGACCTCTTCTTCCTTGTCATTGTATTTTGGGATCTTCTTTGTTACTATGCTATGCATCAGTACTTCATTGATTTCTTGATGGTCTTCGTGTTCCCTTTTTAGCCTCTCATTATCTTGCTTGAAAACTTGCAGTTCCACGATAAGGTTCCTCATTGTTTCTAGAACCTGGGTAGTTGAACTTCCTTCACTATTTTGCCTTGGCTCTTTAGGAGGTCCTTTCTCAAGATTCTCCTCAAGTCTAATCTTCTCTTCATTCTGTGCTGCCATTATCACAATAGAACAAAAAATTTATGTTTGTAACAATAAGTGTTTTTGTTAGTTTTTATTTAAATAGGATAAAATGTAATAAACAAAAAAAAATTGGCCCTTGTTTGAGGTCCAAGTATTGTAACATTAATCTTTGATACCATATGTAATGTACCCCAAGTTTCCCAAATTAAAAAAAAAAATTAGGTGCATTAAAACTCCTTTTTTTCTACTATACGTGATCAAGATTAGAACTATTATCATTATTGTTGGACTACGACATATACTCATTCATAATTACAAGCGACTAATAATAAGATAGTTCACTTTTCATTAAAGTCGTGTCTATTAAAATATTTGAGTATATGCGGCAATTGTTCAGTACACTCAACATTTAAAAATTTTAACCTGACACACTAGTGTTTAGACTATCCATGAAACTGTAATATCAAAATGGATCTGTAAGATTTCTTAAATCCATAAGGGCTATAGTAACCTCATCGTAACAGGTCTCTACCTTTTTCAAAGGGATCCAAATGAGTGGTTTACTAAAAACTTTATCTTTAAACAAGACTTAGTACTTTCCACTTCATATCCAATGGAGGTGTATTTCAAACTTACCACAAACAATCCCATATTAAGTTTTCTTTTCTTTATTATACCTTTATATCCCATGTATCAAGAATTGATGTTGGGTATACAATACTTACCATATGTCTATATATATATATATAGTATCTATATCTATAGTCACACAAGGCAACGTATTTCTTGAGTTAAAATATATAAGTTATCATATGATTTACCTGAAGTGTTTTAATGTGATCCACATATGTCTTTATACATATCTACATACACAAATTATACCCTTACTGTATAACCCATTCCAACTATTACATGTAGTGGACATTCTTGCTAGTTTTTCATTAAAAACTTTAACACAGTGACTAAATAAACTTAGTGTATGCTAGTTGTAACGTGAGGGATATTTGACTAACAATAATTAGTGTTTGAGGAGTTGGGATCCCATCAGGCATGACAGGTTATAACCCTAAGTCTGGTAGCACATTAACCCCAACCCTAAAATCTTATTGTCCAGCATGAAAACTCCACCCGAATTAGTGACAAGGATTGGCACTAACAACGTTATGGGGAACTCAACTGAAAGTGAAGTCTTGTCCGTAAATACCATTAATTATTTGGTCGAAAGTTATGAGGGTTACACAACGTACTAGTTACTAGGTTCTTGTGTCCAATGTGGACATGCCATGTGCATTTATTCACTTGCTAAAGTTCCTGAAACATCCCCTTACCATTACTCTGTAATACAAAGGCCTCCTCGGTAACTAATGCCTCGTTTTCATTTAGCTCTAATCTCTTAAAAAAAAAATGCCCAACGTTAAACCCTACAACACTTATCTCTATGTAAGGCCGGTGACATGGAAGGTTCCTTCTCTGTGTAAGGAAATAAAAGGGTGCATGACCGTCTAGTTTCCTTCTTTACCAGGGAATTCCTCAAAAGACTCTATCAATTAAGCTATCATGTAGTAGATGTGGTAGTTTGGAAAGGTTATTCGTATTTCTGACTGTCTGTACGACTATTCCCTACGGATCCTGATTGAGGTTATTATTTCGTTGTCAATAAAAATATGAATACATTTCACCCATGCTCTGTGTAATATATATCCCCAACTCATGGCGGTTTACGATACCATGAGTGACACCACCCTCTACTCATGGTTTTCATTGGAGTCTTGTATGAAGTTTATACATGCGATTTTTGTACTTTCTGGTTCAAGAGTTATCTGGTAATAAAAATTAAGGGTTTTGTCTGCAAGAAGTTATACCATGACCTTGATCTTCTATTTATCATTTATGTCTTTGTCTTAAGTTGTGCAAGACATACCTATCGCCGAAACTCCCATGGTTAAGTCTTGCTCGGGTTTTCTATAGTGACTCTTGAATCCACTTATGGTGTCATGTATGTGTAAATGTATATCATTATTCCCTATATATTATGTTATATATATATATTGCCTGCATTCGTAATGAGGCAAGGAGGTGTGAATCCCCAAACTATTGGATCTTAAAGATGAGAATACACCTGCTTGGACTTACTGTGATTTATTTCGTTTTAAAATTCATGGTGCATAATCGTAAGGAAAATGTCCCCTTTGTTTGTAAAGAGATTTTATTTCCTAAAAATGCACCCATGTAGTAGCAGGCCTGTAATACCTTTCTATTCATGTCTCACATAATTAATATAGGAATTTGTTAAGGTCATAAGACTTCTCTCAGTTTAAATAATTAAATTTTCTAGAGTGTTTATACTTCATGTGTATAATTTACCCTAAGTTCGCTATTCTTGCAATTTTTGTTTAAGCTTGCTCTACCTGTACTTCTTCCACGTAAGGGAACTAGTAAAGAAGTACCCAGAATCCCCGTTTGATTCTCTTCCATGGTACAGACTATCCTTGATGGAAATAAATGTTTACAGTAGCTTTGTAAAGTATATTTGAAATTCAATTTATACTAGTGTTCTTGTCTGAGTTTCTTAATCACCAATTCGTAAGTTTTGATATCTGGGGAAAAAATGTCCTGCAATCCTTGTCTGTAGTCCTGAATTGGGAATTATGCACCTTTGTGGGATATGCAACTATACTCTGTGCATTTTAATATTATGGTTATGAAATATATTAAATTTTTATCAATATTTAAAAATGATTGTTTACATTTTGGAGTATATAGTTAGATTCTTTTGGTTACCAAACTAATGATGGGGCCCACTCCTCCCCTTCGGACTGTGGACAGGTCGTTTCTTCAACACCGATGGCAATCACTTTCATGCCAGATAAATCTGAGTATTATTCGTTACTGAATCTTCAATATTTAATTTCATTTGATTTTATTCACATTGTTTACTAAACCTATCGTTTTCCCTTTGCAGGATTACACAGTTCATAGGACACGGCTCAAGGGGATCGCCTTACTCAAAAAATGTATTCAAGTTCCAATTGTGGCATTTTAACTAAAAGTTCAGGTTTGGTTTTCTAGTGGTACCAGGTTCTTACCCTAGGGTACTCTATTGTAATAGTTTGCACTAGGAGATTCTGGCTAAACAAATCATCTACATTTTATTATTAATGAAGACACGGATTTTCTTAAAAATGATTGAATACAGTTAATAATTGAACAACCTCTATAGCATGTATTATATACCATTAAAACTTTGTTTATGGATTTTCTATAATGTAAAAAGGACTATAATTTTCTATGCATTTGGTATAGTCCGATCAATGGAAGTTTACTTGCAATATCATGTGATTCAAGGATCAATAAAATCTTTCTGTGTATGAGTATATTGTATGTTTATGCTGCTCCATGTATCTGTACATGTCACGATATATAAATATATTTTGTATTCATTTCCATAATTTCATTTGACATTGCAACAATCCAATTTTCCTTAAGTTGAATACATATACATAAATATGTACATACATGGTAAATGTTATGATTAACACAACAATACTTCTATTCTATTTAGCTTCAATTCATATCCTATATATATATATATATATATATATATGTTTATTCGGATACATGTAAAACCATACATAGGTACTTCCTGTAGGAATAGGTCTACACTTAAGGTTTATCCAAAACCTATAAAAAAAAATTAATAAATCTTTATGCCTGCTTACACATATTTTCACATTCCTGTTTATATCAATATAGTCCTAATATCAATAAACAGATAGAAATTATATTTTCTTTACTATTTCTATTCAAAGAGTGTATTCACATGAATAAATAATTATCACAGATTCATCTCATCCCTATCAGCTAATACACAATAAAATATTCTTCAAAATAATAGGTAGAAGAACATATCTGAAATCGATGATGGAACACAAATGGAACAGCCAAGTTCCACCCAACCGTAGAACAGAGAAACCAAACTACTTGCTTCATTCACCCCCTAGCCTGACCATGAGTCCATAAGGGATAATTCAAATGATCCTCTTTCATTACAGTCCTCTTTCAGATCAGAGATCCCCTTGTCTCACACTCAAAGTAGTGGTCATAACATCAAGTGATCCCCTTTCTCCAACATACTAGGAAATGTCCTGCCTCCTCCCATATGTTGTATATCATGAGCATCTTGTGTCGAGGTCTTTTTCCCTCTTTTGGAATTTTCCTATCTTTACAAATCCTTGATTTTCAGGGGCTACTAGTGGCCAAATTCCTCATTTTCCACTTGTAAAATTCAACCTTGAGGTAACTCAAGTCCGTTCCCCACTCATGGAGTCATGGTCAATTGTTTTCAACCTGGCTGTTCCATTTGTCCTTCAACAATTAATATATAAAAAGATTTGTCTCTTAGATGTGTCGCAGTCAAAGATTTGGTTGGGAAAATTAAATATTTTCCTAACATTCACAATAATTAATTACAAATAATCAAATTCCAAATTTGAATTTTTCATAAATGGCAATAATTTTCCAAATAGGAATTGGCCAAAAACGGAAATAAAATTCCTAGGTGCATACAGACTTTAATAATTAATTATTTTTGCGGATATTACACCATGCCTTGGGAATTCCATACCTCTATTTGTAATGGTCATAGCACATACGGGCCTTTCTAAATAATTCACTTAAAGTCTTTAGATTGTCAAATTCAATTCTGTCTTTGTATGACTGTGGTAGACATCTTAAGAATCATTGTATCTTTACTTTGTCTTCCTTGATGTATGGTATAAATCTCAATGGTTTGAGAAATTTATTTATCAGATTGTCCATGGTCATTTGTCTGAGTCTTATCTTGTAAAATTCCTTAGACTTTCTTTCATAATAGCTTTCTGATAAATATTGTTTCTTGAAATATTTCTTAAAATATGACCATTCCATTTGTTTCTCTTTCAATCCCTTGGCCAACTTCAGATCTTTCCACGAGATACATGTTTTTCCCTTCAAGTTGTAAATGACCATTTTGACTTTCATATTACTAGAGTAATTGTAAACCTAGAAGTATTTATTTATATCTAGTATCCATGCTTCATCCTCTTCACCTTCCTTTGATTCTCCGTGAAATATGGATGGTTTTTATTCTTGAATTCACCTTCTAGGTGATCTACTTGTTTTCTTTTTCTTCCTGTGGCTATTTTGTTCCTTGCCACTTGTGTGTCTTCGAAAGAACTGTTCTCATTTTCTGTTTCATGACCATAATTTTTAGAGGATCTTTTGTTGACTTCTTCCTCATTGATATTTTCTTTTGGGCTCTTCTTTGTTACTATGCTACGCAACAAAATTTCATTTATTTATTGTTGGTCTTCCTGTGCCTTTTTCAACTTTTCCTTATCTACTTTGAAGATTTGTAATTCCACTATAAGGCTCCTCATTGTTTCTAGAACCTGGGTGGCTGAACTTCCTTCATTATTATGCCCATGTTCTTTAGGAAGTCCTTGATCAAGATTCTCTTCAAGTCTAATCTCTTATTCATTATGTGTTTCCATTATCACAACAGACCAAATTTTTTTTGTTTGTAGTAGTAAACATATTCGTTAGTTTTTTTCTTTTTGAATAGAAAAAAAATAAAACTTAAAATAATTTGTCCTTACCCTGAGGTCCAAGTGTTGTAACCTTTATCTCTGATACCATATGTAATGTACCCCAAATTTTCCAAATATTTTTTTTTTTGTTAGGGGACATTAAAGTTCCTTGAATCTCCAACATTGGTTGTGACATAGAGATAATCCATTATATAAATATCTTATTCCTTTAATGTATGCATCACAATTTACTTCTTTGCCATTATACCCCTTAAAGACCGAAGCAGATTTACACTCCACTTATCTCTGACTATTATATTTCATTAAAGCGTCATTTATTGGATTATAAATAACACACTTAGGTTTGAATTTATCGATCATCTTGTTTTCCTTTAACTGAGCTTACAACAGGTTGATTGAGTGGGTTGTATGTATAGAGAAAAACCAGGTGCAACGTAACAACTAGAATAGTCCATTTCAGACTCGGATGGTAGGAATAGACAGATTAACCAAAAACAATGGTGAAGAACCAATAAGCACCCAGATCAACGATTTTTGTGTACTCAGAGTGTCGAAGTCACACAAATATTAGAGACCATAAAAAATCCCCAAGAGCCTACCATGACAACTGGGTCCATACTATCCCGGAAGATTCCCAATGCAACAATCATAAACTTTCGAAGCCTGAACACTCGAAGTTCTGAATTGAAATATGGACCATCCATTAGAGAGGACATGTGGAGGTAGATCCTTTACTTCAGAGACTTAACACTTCAAGATATTTCCAAGCACAATACTTATAAAATCCCGAATCTTGAACACCTGAAGTCCCGAAGTGAAATTTGGATGGTCCCTCAATGAAGACACGTGGAGGCAGATCCTTCACTTCAGAGAATTAACACTTCGGGAGATTTACAAGCACAACACTCATAAACTCCCGAAGCGCAAACACTCAAACTCCTGAAGTGAAATATGGACCATCCATCAATGAAGACATGTGGAGGAATATAATTTACTTCAAAGACTTAACACTTTGGGAGATTTCCAAGCGCAACACTTATAAACTCCTGAAGCCCGCACACCCGAAGTCCCAAAGTGAAATATGGACCGTCCCTCATGAAGACAAGTGGAGGCAGATCCTTCACTTCAAAGACTTAACACTTCAGGAGATTTACAAGAACATCACTCATAAACTCCCGAAGAACGAACACCTGAAGTGTCGAAGTGAAATATGGACCGTCCATTAGTGAAGACATGTGGAGATAGATTCTTTACTTGGGAGACCTAACACTTCAGGAGATTTCCAAGGAAAACACTTATAAACTACCGAAGCCTGAACATCCGAAGTCTCGAAGTGAAATTTGGACCATCCATCAATGAAGACACATGGAGGAAGATCCTTCACTTCAGAGACTTAACACTTCAGGAGATTTACAAGAACAACACTCATAAACTTCTGAAGCCTGAACACCTAGAGTAAAAGTGGATCGTTGATCTCATATCAACAAGAACCATTGATCCTCACAGTAGTTTAAAGGTAAAATCACTCGGATCGCAGATTATGAAACGATTGATGGCCATACTTTATTACGGGGACGTAAACTATTTGAACGTTAATTTTCTTAAGTGTTCCTACAATTAAAACCATAGTTAGATGAAAAGGAAATGTGGTGGAGGGTGGTGAACTGCAGGATCAAAACTGGTGTGGTTCCAAATCGCCTTTGACGGCCCCTCAATCACTTGTTTTAAAAAAAATGACAAATCCGACAACACCACATGGATTCCCCTAGGCGTGACGCCACGATAGGAGGTCTATGTCAGCAGACCACATCAGCGAGGACATGTGGCACAATCAGATGATGACAGGTGTTAAGAAGAAAAGGAATTTTAGGTGTGTGTAAGACGTGAATGTAAGTTACACATGGCAGCCACTCAGACAATGCCAAAACAGTAGTGACGTCAGCAAGTACATCACTTCGGGAGTAGGTACTTCAAGGAAAACCAATTTTCTAACATCAGAGAATACCCGAAGCACCGAATTAATGCTAACCATTTATCTAAAATGGAAAACTCAAGCTAAGTTTATCGTTGGCCTAATCTATTGTTTGAATTCCATCAAAATTCACATAGTTTACTAAACCCTCCATTTCTTCTGTTACAGGATATACAAAACGAGGTAAACAAATGAAGGAAACAAATTTACTCAAAAGGTATTCGATTTCTGGTCTATGTGTGCATTACCTCGGCTACATCTAGATTCTATGTATATGTAGTGGCCATATAAATTTAACGTCAAATAATTACATAAACAGTAACAGTAATATCTACTTGATTTCAAAAAATTCAATAAATCCTTTTAATTGAGCACATACGCATTTTAAATTGATCAACCAATAATAAAATTTTATAACAGATTAAAAACAAATACATAATTTTAAATACCTGGGTCTGATGCTAACCCTCTATTTGTCTTCTTGCCTTGTCGACCACTGCTGAACTGTGTAAACACTACCCAAAACCTTGTTCCACCTTGCCAACTAGGAGAACTTCCTAGCTCCAGGATATCATATGGATATCCTGGCCCCCGTGCCCAAAACCTCCAGCAAAACAGTGCCTGTACTGATCCAATCCAACTACAAAACTCCACTCCCCTCTCTGCAATCCAAGAGAAACCTCCAAGAAAAATAATAATCCCCCCGTAGAATGATCCCCCCTCCTTCCTTTGTAAACCTCCCCTCATATCGCTCCTTCACCGCCCTCCTTTCATTTACTCCCTTACCTACACATAGTTAATGCCCCTTATCCTTTCATTTATTATTTTATCCTTTCGTAATTAATATCTTATCCCTTTCCGTGTATGTAACCTTTTTAACAAAATAATTTATTAACCCCCTTTTATTTATTTACTTAATTAATTAATGAGTTAATTAATAATTAATTAATCCTTGACAATCGTGAACAAGTAATTAATAATAATTAATTAGTTAAAGTTATTTAAGAAATAATTATTGTTTAGGTAACTTTTAGGACAGTTAGATTATTAAATTAATTACAATTAATAATCCTATACATCTATTTAAGAAGGGTCGTTACAGTACTTCTTATCATTCTGATTACAACACAGGAGCTTGAGGAGTCTTTGATATAGGGTACTTTCAATGGTAAAACTTGAACAAGACTCAATTAAATGTGACAACCACTTTCTCATTATGCTTGTAGTCTAGAGCATCACTAATTGCCTATGATAATAGATAATACAAAGAATATATATTCGGACTGTAATTCCTCCATCTATTCTACATGTTTTCAAATTGATAAGCCCCATTTAATTTTATTCCTTATTGCACCATTTCTCTACAGTGATTTTTATGTACAGATTTGAAATGAAAAAAAAACAAAATATATAATACAGTGGTCAAATAGGAACATGACAATAGTTCTACCATTTCTTCATATATGAGTATATATATATATATATCACCATCCTATCTCAAACAACCACTATTTCCAGGATCATTTAACTATGATAATCCATAGGAAAAAAACCAAGATCATATAGTCCCTTTAAGAATTGATTTCATTTATGTATACACAGGCAATCATGTATTCATAAGAACTTATAATCATAAATATAACATTGACGAGGAATACAAGCTGAGATACATATCTGAAACCTGATGCTAGAATACAAATGGAATAACCATGTTCCACCCAACCATAGAACATAACAACCAAGTTCACTTTCCCTGTTCACTCTTATCCTGACCATAAGTCCATAAGGGCAAACTAAATGACCCTCCTTAGTTGTAGTCACCATACATAGATCAAAAAATCCTTTTCCTCACACTAATAGTGATCATAACAACACATAGTTTCTCAGAAAAATCCTTTGCCTCACACTAACAGTGCTCATAACAGAAAATAGTCTTCTTTTCCCCAACATCCTAAGAAATGGCCTGCCTCCTCCAATATGTTGTTTTTATATGCATCATTGTGCCTAGGTCTTACCTTCGACCCTCCTTGGGAATTTCACAGCTTTATGAATCCCTGATTTTTAGGGGCTTCTAGTGGTCAAACTCCACATTTTCCACTTGTAAAAATCAACCTTGAGGTAACTCAAACATGTTCCCCACTCATGGAGTCATGGTCAATTATTTTTAACTTGGTCGTTCCATTTGTCTTCCAAAATTTAATTTAAAAAATGTTTGTCTTTCACATCTGTCACAATCAAATAAGTTAGTTGGGAAAGTCAAATCTTTTCCCAATAGTCATAAATAACTAATTACAATAATAAAATTCCAAATTGGAATTTTCCATAAATGGAAAATAATTTCCAAATCTGAATTTTCCAAAAATGGAAATTTATTCCCATGTACACTTAGACTTTATTATTCTAATACTTTTGGGGATATTACATATGCCCAGTAAGAAACAGGGTCTACAATTTTTCAAAAGGAGAAAAATCGATGCTTTGTTAATCAAAGCACCAGAGAGATCTAATTCTCCCTGAGACATTGTGGGGGAGTGATGATAAAGAAATACCACTCTGACTTAAACTATGAAAGGTCCCTAGTCCTGAGAAAATTTTTAGAAGAAACCCAGAAAACTCAATAAACTCAAGGAAATTCAATCAAAAACTCTGTGAGACAACTTTAACAAAGATGAAATATGTATGGACAGATTAAATTAGAAAATGAGATCCAATGATAGGCAAAGGTCAATACGAACCAAGGAAATAAAAAAAATGAAATTTAGATCCCCAGTGGAGTCACCAATTTTTGTTATGGAATAATTCCCCTATGGACAGGTGAATTTTCCCTTGGATTATAGACCCCTAATACCAAGATAGAAAAACACAAGTGGACACTAACATCCATTTGAATCTAGTTTAACCAATCAAGAAGGAAAAAGGGTGTGATGCACCTTGTTTCAAAGTTTGTCCTTATTTCTTCCAATCCGAGCTTGATCTCCAAACTCCTTAGCACAAACTGATACCTGCAATGCAACAGACAACAAAGAGAAACAAAGAACTCCTTGTCTACAACATTAGATTAAACAAATTCATCTACAAAGATTGAAGGAACAATAAACAAGCACATGAAAGAATACACAAGCTAGAAGGTAATAAGCCAATTATATTAAAATTAGAACCCAAAGAGAAAACTTACAAACACAGATGATGATGCAACACTCCTCCAATCTCTACTTGTTCAGCCCCTTGCTTGAAGGATCCACGATCAGAAAAAAAATGCTTTGTTGATTTTTTCCTCACTGCTCACCATGAGAATTCCTCCATTTATAGGCTTTGAAAGGCTCAACCACCTTGGTTATATTTTGGATTAGTTGAGGATATGACTCAATCAGTTGTGATAACTCCCTTAGATGTATCCTAAGGGTTAGATTCAAGCTAAACCAACTCGATCCATTCATAGTTGTATTTAGAGAAAAAAGGGATTTCTTCCAAGCTTTTCTCAACCAATTTGGTGCTCCCTTACAATGGAAAACATAGCGCTATGCTACTCCCTATTAGATGGTAAATGAGTGCTAGTTCTCCCTGCATATGATTAGGAGATCATTGATCTTTCTAAAAGTTCCCAAGATGATTAATTCTCATAGAAAAACACTTTTCTTCGACTGTCAAATCATGGAGCTTCTTATTCTAACATGTTTTAGGGGTTGTATCAAATGTTTTCATGGTATCGTTCGCAATGCAACACTTATAGAACTTTTGATGCTTGAATCCGTTAGGAACAAAACAAAAACCTCACGAGGATATAAATCTCTCTGCGTTTTTATAGAGGTGGTACGCCTCTTTTTCTTTAGATTTTCATGGGACTTTGGGTCTTCAAAATATGGGACTTCAAAAACATCCATCATGATAATCAAAGAGAAATAAAATGACAAGAAATAAATGTTTGGTTTTTGTTTAAAAATGTTCCTAAGAAAGGACCAGGAATCACAAATTACATACATTAACTCAAAATGAGAAAAATTTCCTCACATCCATCATATTTTAACTTAAGATTTATGATCATATAAAAATAACAAAAAATATGGTTCGCATGCATAAGAGAACTTAAATAGAGTGGAAAAATGGGAAACTGAAATAATGATAATTTTGGATCAACATCAAATACTTTATATTGTGAAAACAGGGTTACAAAGTATAGTCAAGATCATTCCCAATGTAGCTCTCTTGAAATTTCTAAATTTAAAATGTGTTTTTGTTAAAGACTGGGATTGGGGCTCCCGCAGAACATAAAGAAAATAAATACAAGGAATAAGCTTGTAGAAGGAGGAATGTGGGATAAAGTGGAACAACAATACCTAGAAAGAATAAAATAATAAGTTATCAGTCTTTGGTTAGACCTTTATAGTGAAAGAGGTGGAATAAATGGATGAAGGAATGCATAAAGAAAGAAAGATATGATCAGTGTAAACTTACTATGATGGTATCTCATGTTTTCATTTTCTTGCTGATGTCATTTTATCATTGTCATTAAGGGTTATAGGAACCATCTCAACTGCTTCTTTACCTTCATTGGTCAGGTTATTGATAGGTTTCTTGAACCATTCTTCGATGTAAGTCTTCATTGGTGCCATGTTTATTTCATGTCATATTTTGATGTTGAAAAACTCACCCTCCAAGTCTCTTGGATCAAGGGAAATGCCATATAATGCTTCTTCAATGTCCTGATTTTTTACGAAATAATCCACTAGCGAGTTATCTATAGCATATTCATCATATTCAATTATTCCATAGAATTTTTCAATTGACAATCCTTTACAAATATCAACTTCCTCATCAAACTTTTTTTTCATTAGGAACAATGAGTTGAGGATCAACTTGGGATCTTGGAATTCATTAGTTCTTCCATCTAGGTCCACCTCCATGAGCCTTTTGAATAATTCTTCCTTCCTTGATATGCCTTGGCTGCACACTTGAACAATGTTATTCAAGTTCTTTATATTTTCTTTCCAACATGCGTTCAATTGTTTGATCCAACTTGGAGAGGGAAGGTCCTACTCTCTTCTCCTTATCTCTGACATGTTTGAAACTTTAACACCAAAGGGTACCATAGAATCGAGGCAAAAACCTTCTTGATTTATTAGGTTGACCTACAAATACCCATGGAAGGCATGCGCCCTCAAGACAAAACAAGTCATGTTCTTTAAAATTTCCCAAGATTCTATGATCAGTGCCATTATCTTCCTGATGTTATTCTCCACATAGCTCCTAGATGATGTAAGTAAGATTGACAATCCTTTTAATTTAGTCGTGGGTGTAGTGGGTCCAACAATTGACAAAGGGATGGAAAGAAGCAAAAGATGCATCAAGGTCTCTTCCAATTCCTTAATACTTTCCTTTAACTTATACTTTCCACTTTGATACCACCAATGGAGTTGTCCAATGCATCGTCAGTTGCTCTATGGATTCTGGAAATATGGGAAGGCTGCATATTTCTTAGGTTAACCTATGAACAATATTTATCCTTTTTATTCTTCACATCATTCTTCTCAATAATTAAATTTTTAGACTCACTATCAAAGACAATGATCTGAAATGCAAATGATTCTTCTTCATCGAAGATTTCATTTTCAACAATTTCGAATGATGGATTCTAGTGGGTTGTGCCTCCTGGATAATCAATGTTAGGAAACATTTTCTCGATGTGAGCCTTGAGATCCACATATTTGAGGGAGAAACTATTTATGTCATTTTTTATGTGATGTTCTTCTTCCCCTTTTACAATATTATTCCTTTTCTTCCTCAGAGGAAGTTTATGTGAACTTGCAATTTTTCTTGGAGGGGGGTTCTTCTCTCCTCCTCCACTTGAACTATTGTTGATTACAATTTTATATGGGTGGGCCACTGGGGCACTGATCCAAGATGTTGTAGTCTTAGGAGTAATAGTTGGGGACTGGGAAATATTCTCATTGGGACCCTTTCCTTTATGTTTGTAAAATTCATTGGTACCGAGTACCATCTCTAAGTCGCCAGCAATGTGAGTAGGAGCGCCCAAGATATTATCTTCTTCTTATCCTAGAACAATGTGGATAAATGAATTTATAAATGATACAGACAACATGTGTCCCATGAAAATCCCATTAGGGTCAAACCCTTTTACCTTCTCATCATATTTCAAATTCACATTCTAGAAGTGGTTCGTGAATTCATCGATTTTGTTCATATTTCTGAATATAAATCCCCAATTCTCCAAGGAAATGGTATGAATTTATTTTTATGTTTCTCATGGAAAAAGTGTAACCATAATTTATATTTATGTGTGAATTCTATAACAATTTTTTTCTCAGTAATATGGAAAGGGATAAAGGAAGGATTTTACTTAGAACCAAAAATCTTGATGACAATGTGGTTTTCCATTTTCTCCAGCGTCCCCTTTTGGTCTAAGAATTTATTCGCCTGGTCGGACATCCAAGGGGTGTCTTTTACTAACAAAAATCCTTTGAAAATAGAGACAAAATCATTAAAAACCTCATAAAAATGAAAGGAATCTTTGTGCCTCCACAACGCTTGGTACGAAAAAGTCATTGGATCAAACTCACAATTCACCTTCTTGCATATAGAAAATTTAGGAAATTGGCAGCAATGTGCTATCGCAAAAACAAAATAAGAATCCATAACTAATTTCTTATCCTTTTTATATTAAGAGAATTGGGAAGATATTTCAATGGAAATCAACTTTCCCCAATCGAAAATGGCCTACTCCTTGACAGTAAAATATAAGATGTAAAGAATCATGCGAGAAATGCTGGCAATATTTTCTTGGCCAGTCACTCTAGTGAATAACCAAGTAATTTCCCAGAATGGTTTTTTGAACAAGTTGAATTGAAACCTGGTAATATCTTCAAGGATGGCAATGGGATTCTCTAATAATTTGGGTAAGAGGTCCAGATCGTTGTCATGCTTTTTCAAGAACACCCTGAAATCTTCACATTTGAAAGTGAGAGTTGGCTATGGGAGATTTAACATTTTACAAAATACTTGAGGTGACAGAGATATTGGAGAATGGTCTTGGAGTTGAATTATATATTGAATTGGTATATATTTCTCAGTGCACCATGCGACCAGTTCCTTGCTATCGAAAACCTCAGGAACATAGCCTACTCGAGCAATTTGTGATGTCCAGATTACTTCCTTCTGAGCGAACGAAGATGAATAGTAATAATAGGCTCTAGACCAATGAAATTTATGGTCCTCGCATCCAAAGTTTTTAAAGTATCTCTGCATAACTGATGTCAATTTGTTGCTTCCATAAGTTGATGAGAGTGTTCTTTTAATAAAAATAATATTCTAAATGAGTACTTGGGAGAGATAATATAATCTTCTGCAAATCATGATTTAATGTGATTTAATGAGAAATATTTTCTATCCCTTCGCTTATTAATGATGATATTTATGGAACATGAATGTTGAGTTATTAGAATTGAACCATACTAAATGCATATTGGGAAAAGCGTGAAGGTGGTAGGGGCGGATGAGAGCGCTTGGGATTTTGGAAATTTTGTGAACCCGCCAACCCAGGAACCCATGAACCCATGGTAGAGAAAGGTTGAAAATTGGATATGTGTTGTAAAGTGGTCAGTCAGACTCAATATAAGATAGATGAGATAATTAGGAGCTAGGGGAGTCTGATGGTAAAAATGGAGACCGTGGATCTTTTGGGTACAAAATGTATATCACGAAAAATGGGATATGAAATCTTGAACCCGCGAACCCATGAACCTATGACTGCAAAAAAGACTAAGTATAAAATAATGTGGTAGTCGTTTTGACTCATGATATAGGAGTGTGGATGGAGATGAGGTTATGTGAGTTCACCAACCTGTGAAATCACCATTTTCGAAAAATAAACTAAGTATAGTAACTAGAAAGGGAGAATAGAAGAGAGAAAAGAAAAGGGGAATTCAGGTAAGTATAGAAAAGGGTAAAGAAAAGGACAAAAGGAATTGGGAAAATAGAAAAGGGGAGGGAAATTTTAGAAGTGGAAAATAATCTCAACAACTGGCTCCAACTACGGGGTGATAACCCCCTCTGGTTTGTCAGGAATCCACAATCTTTATGACCAAGTGATTCCATCCATTGGGCTATGGAGTCGAAGGTAAGAATATACAAAATAAAAAATAAAATTATGTACAATGAGAATGAGAAAGTCTTACGATAAGAAACCTTTAAAATGATTCTCGTTGATGGGAAACATTAGTATTTTTCCCTTCATGTCTCGAAGCATATAGGAGTTAAAACCCAGGATATTTTCGACAATGTATGGTCCAATCCAGAATTCTTCAAACTTTGTATGCATCGATGGTTTTTCCTTGGACTTGTTCCAAAGTAACGCCAAATCTCCCTTCTGGAAATTCTTTATAGTTGTGCTTTGATCAAAACATATTTTCACACTCTGCTACCTCTCAGAAGTTCGATTCAAGGATTTTCTTCATTCTTCTTTAGATTTTAACAAATGGTTGACCCACCCTTGGATTGGTGAAGTATATTCTGTATCTTCAGTATTAACCATGGAAATCGATTCCTTGAGGTCGAGGCTAATCTTCATTTTCACTTCTTTCCCGTAAAACAATGTATAAGGGGACATCCTAGTGATATCCTTTGGAGTCATTATGCTTGTACACAATGCATCTATCATCTTCATATGCCAATTCCTTTGATTATTGTCGATGGTTTTTTTCAGTATATGAACCAATGTTTTGTTTATGGATTCAACAAGGCCATTACCTTGTAGATAATAATTCGATGAATGACCCATGATAATTCTGTATTATCTGCAAAACTCTATAAACTTTGACCCGATGAAAATCGAACCATTATCTGTGATGAATTTATCCGGGACACCGAATCTTGATAAAATATTATCTTTGAGGAACTTGATTAACTCTTCAAAATTAGATTTCTTTAACTTCATTCCTTCTAGCCATTCCGTGAAATAATATGTGGAAGTGAGAATGTACATATTTCCCTTGCTATACTTTGGGTTAATTGGCCTGACAACATCAAGTCCCCATTGGGAGAATGGTTGTTCTAAAATTATGAGCTGTAAAGGCATCACAAATATCTTCATTTTTCCTGAAAATTGCTGACACAATACACACTTCCTTATTGTGGTATATGAAACTCTGAAAATTGATGGCCAATAGAATCTGACTCTTATTATCTAGTGAGAGGTTGTAGTAGGTGCAAATTTTCCACCGCATATTCGTTCATGGAATTCTCTTATTAGTTCTTGGGCTTGATTGTTGTCAACGCATCTCACCAGTATACCATCATAATTTGTCTTGAACAGTAAATCAACAATAAACACATACTGATTCATCTTCATTTTCAATGTTGTTCTCTCCTTTGGGTTCATGGTGATAAGAAATTACCTAGACCTTAAGTAGAATATAATATCTTCATACCATTCTAAATAAGCTGATGGTTCTCCTACCGAAATTGAAATCATTCCATCAACCGAATCTTCATTCACAATGAGTTTGCATAAACCTTGTACTTTGATAGATTTTAAAGGTTTAATTTTGATATCATATTCTTGTATCTTTTCCAACTAGTCAACCCATTTTCCTTCTCTCAATTATTGATTCAAGAGGAATATTCACTGGTGATGAGAGAACATAAGTGATTGTTATCACTGAAATTTTGTCCACAACATCAAATGCAAATGGTTACACGAATACAACATTTCCAAACACATATTAGTTCACCTGCAGCACCAAAAAAATGTTTCTAAGGGAAAAAAACTATACAAGTAGTCAAAAAATTGACATTCGCTAAAACACTAAAGGAAGTGTGCGGGCCAAAGAAGCTCATAGAGTGCACAATGTGCCATATGTGAAATTTTGTATGAGAAAAGTCACTCACTCCTGTGAATGACGCATTTATGGTTCTTGTCAATCCCTCACCCACTTATGGACCAGATCCCAACTCGATTTGACCCTCAAATCAGAGTTGAATCCGAATGGGGGGTTGGTCAAAGACCTAAGGGTGCCCTAAAAGGCCCCTTGTCCACACTAAGAACTGGTTGAATATTTCCTCAAAGACATGCTATAAAAGGAGGCCATGTGTGCACTAAGAATTCAAGAATCTCATAGTATTGTTATGCTTCATCTATCCTCCCTCAAGAAACCTCTTTTCTTCTTGGAGCATTCTAGCAACATCTCAATAATCTATTCACCTCACCTCTTGAGGGAATAGGCTTGGATTTCTTTAGCATTTTCTTTCTAGTTTATCATTGTAAGAATAGCTCTCAAATAGGGGACTCAAGAGTCATCCCAAGGAGGAACAAGGGATCCATAAGTCCTCCTTTTTCTACAATGTTTGCCAACTAATATAGTTGTCCATTGGTGGCATAATCATTGGTCATTTGGTTGATTGATTTTGTTTCAAATATTCTTATGCATTTTAGTTTCATTTATTTAGTTATTTCTTTATTTTTTTCTAGCTTAGTTGTTTGTTTATTTCATGTGCTTGGATTGTTTAATTCATACACTAACCTATGTCTTGTCTAGCAGGCCCAACTAGACTTGTAATTTCCCTTGTTTTTCTCACCCATGTGATGAAATAGACACAACAGATTGATGAGCATACTAGGGAAAAGGTATCAATTTCCTCCCTCTTTGGGTTGTTTGAGAACTTCTTTTTGACCCATTTTCCTTGCAGGGATCATAACTGGCCTAGCCTTACCTGTCAAGAGATAAGTTTGGAGCTGGAGGAGGAGAATTCCATTCAAAATCTCCCCCCCCCCAATGCATATCAAAACATAAGTGGGTATTTCAGCCCACAAACGCGCATTCAGAGCATTGTGCAACCACAACAATTTTGTTCTCTGAGCATTTTGCACATAGTGCACCAAAAGGTCTCTTGTTCTCTGTGCATTGTGTGCCCACTGCGGCTCTGTCTGAAATGTAACTTGTGCATCCGTCCAGAGTTTCAAAAGTGTAAGATTTTTTGTGACGTTTTGAAGGACCCTAGACTTCAAAATATCACTTTTATGCAATTTGTAAATGCACCAAACTTAGATTCCCTTCCCACATGAAGAGTTAGTCAAAACATAGGCACTTAGGGGGTTAAAAAGAACCATATTTCTCATGTTCTCATTGAGTTTCCACATGGATGGCTTGTTTTGATTGTAAAAGTTAAGTTGAGTTTCTTTACTATCACATGTTAAAAACACTTGCATTGGGACCAGAAATCAAACTTGAATCATTGAGTGTGCTCTTCTCTCACATCATAGAGCGATCTTGAGAATAAAAAAAGTGATTAAGGGGATGTTTCATCTCCCTTAACAAAATCTTTAGGAGAGGAAAAATCCCCCCGAGGGCTCCTCTTAGTTTCTTTTCAAACTTCTTAAATTTGTAAGGGCCCATACATGCCCACATGTTGCAAAGTTAGGATAGTTTTTGAAATTACTTTCTTATTTTACATCATGAGGAGAGTCTAAAGATCAAAGTAACGGGCCTATACATGCCCACATGATTTCAATCTAGGATAGTTTTTTGAAGCTTTCTTAGTGTAAATCACATTAGGGAGTTTAAAGGATTGGTAAGGACCCATATGTCTGCATGCTAGTTCTTTAGGGATTTTAAAATTCCACAAGGTTGTACCAATGACATCTAGTAAGATAGGTAATCAAGATTTGTAAGGACCATAGGAAGTCCACATGTTGCAAATTGACAGCTAACTTATTAAAATTTGGCACATTTATTCACTTTCTCACACAAAAAATCCCTCCTCACTCACATAATTTCATCTCAAATTGTGGAGGTTGAAGTAAGTTTCCTCCAAAGGGATTCTGAAACGTCCCTATATTTCTTGAAGAAATTATCCACACCCGCTTAATTCAAACGAGATTGGTTCACACCCCCAATCTCTCAACCAACCACATCTAAATTTTTTCTAAAAACTCACTAAGTTTTCCTCCACAGGAGGTGCCAAAAGAATTTTTTTAGTATAGGTAGGGTCTCATGGGTAGGCATCCAAATAACCCCCTGTTATCTAGTTCTCACATATTCAAACATTAGAAGTTGTCAAATAGGGAACTTTAAAATCCTAAAAGTCAAGTGTCCCTAACACCATAAGGCAGGGAGATACCCGTGAAGGGTCAAAGGATGAGGTTTGGTTGTTCTATGCATTCCCCTTTGAGTCACCCAACTCTTGGATGGGATCCATCCCATGACCCATTTCTGAGGCTAAAAATCTAAATGTTGCACTTTGACCGAGGTACCTAGTGGCCAATTTTAGGACATCTACCCAGGTGGAAATTATGGGTTGCAATTGCACCTTGATCATATATTTTTTTTCTATTGGGAAATATCACCACCTCTTTCGGGATATGCACCCTCTACTCCTCATTATAACTGATTGTTTCATCCTTCACTAGTTCCTCTTTCAGTGGCTTTAGACCCCACTATTGAGTGCTCTTGGAATGTCCAGTGCTATTTGAGAGGAAGGATGTTATGTCTTTTTAGGACACGAGCATTTTTTTTCTTTATTCTCCCATGCAAATAAAATCCACCTACCCACATGTATGATTCTTTTCAATTCATTTGTGTGTGGTGTTCATTTGATTACATGCGATTTTGAGATATATTGTGAAGGCCCAAAATTATACAAGTATCTTGTTCATTACTCTCATCACCATTTTCACACATTCACTTTGCTAGTCGGACATCATAGGGTAACCACAGAATCCCTGTCATTCCAGATGCTTGAAAAACCTCTCTCTTATACTAGGAGGAGTTCCTAGTCTTTCCAACTCACCAACTCAACCCTCTCACACCCCTATGAGTGCTACTATTTTGGGATCATCTTTACTTGGTTCCACTTTACTTGGGTCCAATTCCCAAGGCCAATCATCCACTAGCTCTCCTTCACAAGGAGGTAGGAGACAAACTTCTTCTCAAGGGAGAAGTACAACTCCACCAAACCCCCCTCAAGGGCTAGGTCTACTACCTACTCACACCATGGCTGGGACTAACCCTCCACCATGTTGTTGGGAAAAACAACCTACGGACTAGAAAAATAGAGTTCATACTTTGCATGCATATTTGACCGAATAGAAACTGCCTTCTACCTACATCCCTAGATTTAAATCCCTTTTCCTCAGTAAATGCATGGAAAGGATCACCTACCTTATTATCAGTGTTCGATGTCGATCCTCCATTGTGCTTGATTACTTGTTTGCTCTGCTGCTTCCAAAGATGACCTGCACTCAAGACAAACAACAACTATGCATGCATGTTACCTCTATTATCAAGGGTTAGAAATCAAACATAAACTAATCAAAATAGACAGTTCATGAATTGGGACGGGAAAAGGATTCTTTTCATTACATAAAGTGAGTCAATTTACAAAAGCTGAGACCGACCACTACTCGTTGAACCCGATCCTAGGCTCCTCTTCTTCTGTCCTTTAACTGCTTTGCGTTAAATCTCCTTTGGCATGAGGAAAGGCTAAAGGGTTGGGACAATGGAATATGTAAATGGGCAGAGTTTCTTCGCTATATTCTTTTCTCCTCCAAATGGTACCCCTACCCCTTCTTTTATAGGCTAGAAGGAGCTAGGGTTTTGGACGAACCCTTGGCCATGCATGTCCGGGAGTTTTAGTTAACTCACCCATAGCTTTTTGTTCCATCGGCAACTTTCCTTTTTTCATGCTTTTGTAGGTACACTCGGGCTATTGTGAGTCAGTCAGCATGTACACGCGTGCAGTAATGGGTTAGGTCACGTGGGCCTTTACACAAGAGGATTTTCAAAGAGTTGTTCAGAAGAGTTTTAGCAAAGAAGGGAAATGAGTTGACCTGATGCCAGGTAAGCATATGTGGTGCAATTTAGGGTTATAACAGATGCCCCCTAATGTGTGAGGTTAGAAGGGCATATGATGGCCGAAATACATTACCAATCTTTACTGATGTGCCGAACAATTGAGCCCAAGGATCAGGAACCAGGAGGTGTCGTCTGCAAAATAACAAATGTCTCACCGAGGCGGGCATACCCATGCTCGGGATAAAATAGAACCATGGATACCAATCAAATACACTGTAGATCTATGTTAAATAACTATAAAGAGTAGCCGCGAACAATACACAACAAAGCTACATCTCGAAATCAAAAAGATATACATGTAGAGTATCCATCTTCCAAAAGCTGATTCGGCCTGACGGCCAGAGATGAGATCTTCAGAGCTCGAGCAACAACTTCAAAATATTCAAAACATGGGTAGGAGTGTAATATGAGTGTAAAAATGCACTACCCAGAGCTCTTCGACGGCTCATTGGTCATTGATGTGATAATCTTGATGATCAGACTAAAGGCTTCAATGATTTCGAACAAGGACTTGATTGGATGTTCGGGATGGCCAGGTATGCGGAAAAGAGACATTTTGCAGAGGGGCTGACTCAGGATTAGTGACAAAATTCCCTTGGACAATAGCATGACACGTGATGAGACTCAGGCAACATATATGTTAACCATAAGTCTACGAAGCAGGAGGCAATGCAAGCTCTCCATATGTTTGGAAGAATAACCAAACGGTGGAGGACACAACTCTATATAGCGAGAAAATCTTCCTAAGGTCGTACTACCCCATATTCTGATGATCAAACAGACAGATATGCTTTATCCAAGGGTGGCTCATTATGATGACAATAAAGAAAATACTTTTCCCATCCTCTTTTTGGGGTATATTTGATGTTTTTTTTTTTTGTTCTTTTCGATAATTTTGGAAAAAGAATAAAGGGATATTACATTACAATGGAGGAACGAGTATTGAAAACATACAAGCTCAAGGCACAAGGACAAGACTGATGTTCTGGTGAAATGATACTAGGGAAAAATCCTCTGGCGGCCAAAGGTGTTAAGACAAAGAAGAAAACTGTCACAAGGTTGGTGGATAAGGTATGCAAATCTGGTTGAGAAAACATACAATGGTAACGTCCTTCGATGTAAGTTTAACGAGCCCAAAGAAGGTAAGATCGGTGGTTTTTCATATTTAGAGAGTCTAAAAAAACATAAAAGGAGACTCCATTGGGGTACATTTTTCGAAGATAGTCTAGTTGGTTCAAAAAAGGGATAAACTAGCATCGATTAGACATCAATTCAAAACCATTTTAACGAGTGTGACAAGGACAAGATCACTCGGCTATTTTTTCACTTTTAAGGAGTCTGGAAAAAGCTTAACTATGGACTCCGTCAGGAATATTATTCTGGACCAATTTTAACGAGTGTGAAAGAATAAGGTCACTCGGTAATCTTTTCAATTTTAGGGAGTCTGAAAAGAGCTTAACTATGGACTCCATGGGGGTTTCTTTTTTGTAAGTTTAGTTCCTTGAGCCCAAAAAAGGGATAAAATTATACCTGAGAGTACTCTTCTAAAGAACATAAATTTGATAGAGTATACCTTTGTTCGTACAGTTGACCGTCCAGAATGAAAAAGGGGTAAACTACCGCCGGACAGACGTGACTTCAAAATTCAGTTTAACGAACGTGAAAGGCCACAAGATCGCTCGGAAATCTTTTCATCTTTAGAGGGTCTGAAAAGGGATTAAAAGGAGACCCATTTATTTTTTGGGAGTCCTGAGGGTGAGACAAAGAGAGAGGAAGAATCATGCAAATAAGGCTCAAACTCATATTCAAGAAAGACTATAAGGACTCCCGAGCCTATAGTGTTTTAGAGACAGCATGGACACCATAATGCAACCAGGACCTACCTAGGGCATTGTTCGTGCTCTTTTCGTCAATGGGTGAGCAAAAAGGGAGCACTTACATGCCTAGTTGGGCTCTTCTAGTCATGACAGCTGTAATGCAAAAGGTTAGAAAGAAAACAATAAAGGTATCAACAAGAATTAAACAAAAACTAAATAACAACATGAGCATGAAACTAAAAACTAA